>JAXQQM020091198.1:0-40266 GCA_034641835.2 Pinus albicaulis | reverse complement strand
TTGTAACTAAAAACATGCATTTTTATAGGATAAATTACTAGGTATAGAAAGATTACTTATGTTATTTATGTTACTAATTAGTCTAAAAGTTTTTATTATTAGAATTTGAATTTTTTTCTTTTAAAAATTTTTTTAATTAAAAGAGTGTTTGGATTGTTTTTTGGATGATGAAAATAAATTCAGTACCATAAAAAATATTCAAACACTCAAAATCTTAAAGTTTGATAGTTGTAATTTAAATTCCTAACATTTCTATCCAATTTTAACAAATTATAATTTTTTTTTACTATTTTCCAAACAAATTTATAACCTCAATAAACTACTCTATAAAAAAATAACTTCTTAATCCACTCACACATGTATAATTTAAAACTTTAATATAGAAAAAAAAAAAAATACATTGTTGCCTTCCACACACACAACAACTAAATTGTTTATTAACTTCGTGCTATAAATAAAATCCTTACTTATATTTATTATCATTTTTTTAAAGGAATATAACACTACTATGTTAAAATTTATTTATTATTTTTTAAATGGATTAAATTGGTATTTTATTAAAACATATTAAAGATATAAATTTGATATTATAGTTTTTATTTTAAAATTCTAACAGAAGCATTCCAAAATTATTATAGTTTTGGAGACTTAAAAAGTGAAGAATGTTGGTAGTGTGACAAATATTTTGAAAATTAGATCTAATGTGAGTATAAAATGGACAATCTCACAAAAAATAATTTTTATCTCCAATTATTTTAGTGTCACAAAGGTAACAAACTCTTTCATCCTATGGTGTTTTGGGAATTGACCAAAGCCCAGTTTCACTATGAAGCTCATGAGACTTTGCTCTTATTTTAGAAATGTTCATTTTCTTCTTAGCATTGCACAAGAAAAATATACCTTTGATTTTAGAGATGGAATTCATCACCTCATAATTTCTTAGTTTCCTTTTTCCCCCTAACTCTTTATCACCACACAATTTCCCCTTAAATTTTGAAGTAATAATATTTTTAATATTATCTTTATTCTGCAAAATAATAATTTCTTTTATCCCCCAATGGTCTAGCCAGCACTGGGGATTTTTATGCCATCCTCATTTGAGCTGGAGGTGGGGGATTTGGAGAGAGTTAGAGAAATTTTAGGAAGCCTCTTAGCTTCCATGTTGTTTAACTTATTCATATACATAAGAATACATAACCATGGCGAGGATTTCAATGGGGGGACATCTTATTTGAATCAAGAGGTTAGGATGGGGAGTACTTGCTTCAATATTGAGATTGTAGTTTATAGCATTTTTTCTATATTCATCTGCAATTCTCTAGATATATTTCAAGCCCAAAACCTCGTATCCATACAAAATAATAAGAGTTATGAGAGTCAAAAAGAGAAGTTTTTTTCTCCTATAGCCAAAGATTTGCTTGCTTACAATTGTTTTAGATCCCATTGTGACATTTTTATCCTCCATTTATCCTTTTCTCAATGTTATAATTCCAATTTAGCTTGTGAAGGATATAAATTCCAAGATATTCATATGAGGGAAATTCCTCCAAGTAGTTGTTCTCATATAAGAAAGTTGTTGGAAAATTGTAGCTTCGGTCGGTATTTTCTTCACCAAAATCAAAGGAGAATTAAATTGATTTCTTGTTGTCCAAGTTGGACCCACCTGTTAAAGGGGTTTGACCCAAGGTCAAAACCCACTTTTTTGGTCAACTATATATTGGAAATTCAACTCACTGATATGGGCATCACAAACAAAACAATTCGGACCTATTTTACAGGGAAAATCTACTCACACAAGCGAAGAAGAAGAATATATGTTTGACCAATGAGTTGACTTCTTTGTTCTCCACATTGACCAGTGTTGACTTGATGTTTCTGCAAATGATTGACCGAATTCTTAATTGAGGTTGGAGGATGAATTATTTTGGAATTATTGAGGATCCATTAACCAAATTTATGAAAATTTTTTGGGCATTAACCGAGCTTTGACCGTAGATCAAAGTCTAAGGTTTGACCAAGTTTCTTCTGTGGAACTACATGACCAAATTTTAGCCCTTTGACCAGGAGATACAGGCCAAATTTGACCCGTTGACCAAACTTGACCAATGAAAAGAATGTTGACTCTCTCTCCTTTGAATAGATATGACTTGTCATTTAATGTGGTCAATGGTCGACCTTTGACTGGAATATTCTGATGTACAATTTGGATAAATTGAACTCTCCCTCGTAAGGAAAGATCATTGGGTTTTCCCCCTTGTAAGGATTTTTCTGTAGAAAATGTTGGTGTCTCTTGTTTCATTGTTTCATTTTTATCTAGTGCTGTATTGATCTTAATGGTTGATTTTTCTTAAGTATAACTGCTTAAGGAATTTGAATGCACTAAGAAGTAAAAATTGTATCATTGGAAGTATTTATCTAGAAGAAAATTGTTCTAGCCTCCTTGCAACTAGAAAGTCAACACAAGATCATAGTAATGCTTAAAGAGAAGTCTTGAAGGTGTAAGATCAAATGAAGAAAAAGAATCCCTAAGCTGAGACAAAAGAAGACCTAAATATTTGTAGAAGGGTCAAAGATAAAAGTTTGGAGTGCACTAGAACAAAAATTATGTTCTCTCAAGCAAAGGTGGACAAGAAGACAAGGAGGCCTAAACGCAAATAAGAATATGCTCCTCCTCCCCTCTCTCAAATGAATAGAATAAATTGAGTATAGTTTGAGTATGTCTATGGAAAATTATTAGGTCCAAATATTTGTGGAAGTGCGCAAGGATCTGAAGTGAAGTTGGATCATTGTCTTTGATACTATGTGATCCCATTCAAAGGTGATATGAGAGTCTACTGTGTGGAGCATACCAAGATTTTTGGGATAGTAAAGAAGGCCTATTTTTTCCCATAGTACAGACCTAAGTCAAGACTTTGACTAACTTCATTGTGAACAATTATAAGAAAATTTGTGGACAATCTATGGAGGGATGACTTGACATTTTTTTAATTGTCATATTTCTATCATGTTGGTCAGTATGTATATGACCTTGATGTCTTGTTGAATGATTCTCACTAATACGAAGATGCTTGTAAAAAATCATGAGAAAGGAATGGATTGGTGACAAAGGAAGGACTGATGCCATTGACCTATGGAATAAAAGATTCAATCACAACCTTTAATAAAATATCCAAAATATGTTTTCTTCCTAAATAAATATGATTAATTCATTATTTGTGAATTCTAGAAGGCATCATACATAAAAGAAGAATCTAGAATAATGGCTATAATATGCATCAGTTAAGGAGAAGAGTTGATCTACAACAAATATGATCGACATCGGAGGTATGTGTCTGCAAAATAAAAGTTATGTAGAAATTACTAAAATTTCTATTAGTGATTTTCTCTTTAGCACATTCTTGAAGGCTATGTTTGAGGACCAAGTATATCTTTATAAAAGAATTTAAACATATTAATATTAGTATATTTTTGGAATCTGAAGATTCATTATAAATTATTCATAGGACCATAAAATATTTTGAAGGAACCATTCAAGAGTTGGCATGATAAATTGATATGATAAGAAAAAATGGCTAATTTGGATTTTGACTCTTATCGTGACATAGCCAGGATAAGGGAAACATGTAACCTTCATATTGAAAGGATGAAGTATGATATATATGTTCTCTTCTTTAAAAATTTTACATTACGTCGAGAAATATATGTCTTGAACCACATACAAAATAAGATTGTTGATAGAGCTTTTGAAGAATCGATGAATGCTCAACCTTGAAAGGAGGAAAGAATACCTACTACTATGAAAAACCAAAGGACAATTGTGCATACATATAATGATGAGGGGTATGATTATGTGAGCCGATTTCAATAATCTTGTGTAAAGCGTTGAAGATGCAAAGTCTACTATGTCTTGTATTACTCTATAGGAATATCTATAACCCACAGGAGCTTCACTCAATGAACCTTTGACATATCATGTGTGTTCACCGCATACTAAACAATACCCCTAATTTGAGTACATCTTGGAAAATACCTCTAAAAATCACATTATTTAACCCACTACCAATACAAACCCAATACACCATGCCAATTTTAAAAACCCCTACTTTCACTAGATATTGTAAGTATCCATTTTTTCATTAACATTTTTTATACCCATTTATATTTTTTCGTTAACTTTGAGCTCCATTTTTTATACTTTCCAATATAAAAACCCTTTACCCGCTATTATATGCTCAAGATATTGTGTCATTTTTTCCTCAATATATATCCCCCAATATGAACACGCGTGGTAGGGTATTTCTCCCCCGGTGAAGTCCCTATGGTATAATCATCTCAAATCATATTTTTGTTCAAAGACACACAACATTGAACATTATGTTGAAGATTGAAAAATGCATTACGGTATTGAACTTGTCAGGACAAGACTATAATGAAAAAGGAAGTTGAGTGCCTCTTCAAGGTTGAAGTGCATAACTTGTTGGAACATAGACTAATTGGATTGAGGGACAATATTATTCCTAAACTAGAATACATGATTGCTAAAATGAAAGGAATTGTGTGACTCTTATGCATATATTGAAAGGTTGTATAAAGGAATGCCATTACTTTGAAGTCTCAAGTGTTGAAAGATGCTAAGTTTTCCTTTGATATCATGATATATCATTGAAAGAAAGACCATTTTATTTTCCTTCTTTGAAAAGCTTGCTAAATATGAAGATGTCACTAGTCTAAGTCCCTCTTCAAGCCTTTAATAACAAAGTATCTCTTGATAAAGCTATAAATGAATGAAGACATATTAAGTGTTTGCATGAATGTTTAAGTATAAGGCTAAAACTTGGATGATGAAATGTATTGCAAGTATTTAAGAAACAAATGTTATTCTTGTTGCAATGATTTTGTGAAAGAAGGATTTCTTCATCTGATAGATCCAAGATTATCATTAATAATTGTGATTCTAATAATTGAAGATCTAGGTTTGTAAACCCTAAAAAGAAACAAGGCATGGATAAGAAATCCCTAGGGTTTATGGACAAAATCCCTAGGACTGATTGCTTCCACTAAAAGAAGAAACCATAGCTCCTACAAGGAAGGAACAACATGTTAGAAATTGTAGCAAGAAAGGATCAATTTGACCTTTGCCTTAGTCAAATTGAGTAATTCGATTTTCCACATCAACAAGATGACTTGGATGAAAGTTAGCTAGAGTGACATGGCATTGTCTACTATTTAACTTAGTAAATTCGAGTTACAGACTTGGAGTAGAGTTGTGCATGTAGTGATTGCTAAAATTTAGCAATCTAGTTTAGTTATTTTTATTTGAACTTATTTAACTGGTCTCAAGTACTTATTTGAGTGATTTGAAGGTCAGATGAGTAGTAGAACTATTTTTAATTCACTGATTTCTCAGTTAAACTATTCAATAATCTTAAAATAACACAAACATGCATGGAATTCAAATTTCTTAGCCAGAGTGGAGGAAAAGGCACTTTGTAATTATTAATTGTGTACTAGTTGAGTGTAGAGGTTTGAAAATTAAGCAGGTGAATCATTCATTAGGAATTGCATAAGAAAATAGGAGGAAATTCCTATCTTTTAGGAGCTAATTTCCTCAAGGATTTCACAAGGAAATAGGAGGCTGAAAGAGGCATGAATTGGCTAAGTGTTAGCCACAGCACGACAGTCCGCAAGAGGACAAGTTTACAATGCAGGTTGTGCTTTAGGATCGAAGAAATACATTGTAATAGTTTCTCATTCTCATTTGATTAACGAAAAGCAATGGAGGGGATTTTCCCACTAGGCTCCCCTATAAAATCATTGTCTTCTTTTGATTTTGATGGTTCCATGCCAATGCATGTGTTTCTAAATTGTGATTTCCATTTCACATAATGGTAGAGGAAATTTATAATCTCTTAATTTCAATTCAATTTCATTAATAATATAAAACTTCTATTAATTTCTACATGGTGTTAGAGCATAAATAACACTAGAAACGAGTCAATAGAGCTTCTCCTTCAGATATTTCGATTTGTAGATTTAGTGAAACATTTTTTCTTTTGTGCAGGAAAATGTCTTTCAATGGGTTGAGACTGGATTATGCCTTGGAGGGAACCTCAAATTTCATAGCTTGGAAGGACAGGATGGAAGTTGTACTCGATAATAATGAACTGGCGGACTACACCAAAACTGACATTCCAAAACTAGTAATATCAAATGCACAACATTTAACCCATTGGAAGAAGGATACCGCAAAATCAAGGAGGTTAATCCTAAAGGGTGTGACACAACACATAGTTTCGAATTTACATGGAAAAGAAACTCCATTTGATATATGGAAGGACCTCACTGAGCTATTCGAAAATGGAAGTGATGCCACAAAATTTGAATTCATGTGACAACCTTAGAAACATTTGCATGCAGAAAAATGAAACCATTCCACATTACCTCCCTATATTCACTCAGTGTCGATATGAGCTTGGAGGAGTTGGAGAAAATATTCCCTCTTCAGAGCTAGTGAGCCTAGTTCTACTAGGCCTTCCAAAATCCTGGCACAACTACCAGGGCTCTGTAAATGGAAGGGAAAGATTGCAAAATTGGGAGAGACTTTGGTTTGATTTGGTGCAGGAAGAAATGCAGGGGAACACTAGAGAGAGAGTAACATTCAAATTTGAGGAGGAAGATATTTTTTTCTCGGTTGGGAAGGGAAATAAAGGTAATGGAAGGAAGGCCCAAAAAGGCCAATGTCTAACCAGAACAATGGTAAGAAGAAGGACCTAAGAAAGATAAAATGGTTTCACTTCCATGAATTTTGGCACTATGCAACAAAGTGTCGACATAAGAAGTCTAACAAGAAGCCTTCAGGATGAGAAAGAGGTGAAGCACATGCCTCACAATTTGAATTATACTTCACCCTAATTTCATGCATGACCAAAAATGTAATGGGAAGTGTGTGGTACCTAGATTCAGGTGCCTTGTTCCATATGAAAGGATCCAAATAATTATTTAGTAGCCTAGAGGAGAAGGATCTCCAAATGCACATAGAGCTTATGGATGATGGGTAGTATAGTACCAAAGGAATTGGAATTGTAACCTTTAAGAGGGATTCAGTCTCCCATATTCATCTAAAATATGTTATGTATCGGCCTGGGCTAAAGAAGAACTTGATATTTGTAGTTGTATTACATGATAGAGGCTATTGTGTTTTTTCAGTAAGGGGAAAACCTTTTTGAGACATGTAGCTACTGGGAAAGTGAAAAAAAATGGGTTTAGAGTGAAAAATATCTACAAACTTGAGGTGTAAGCTTACATTGCACTGAGTAGCAAAGAAAAAAAGGTGCATAGTTGAGATGTTGGAGAACTCTAGCACAAGAGCATATGACAATTACACCATGGTGCCTTAAAAATCATGTAGCAGATTACCATCAGTCTATCAAAATGCACCCTTGACCAACATGGTATCTGCAAGGGATGCACAATAAGGAAATATGTCAAATCCACCTTCTAGGGCCAAGATAGTAGAGTTGGAGAAATCTAGGAGCGAGTCCATTATGATGCATGTGGACCATTTTCTACAGCCTCTACAACAAAACACAGGTATTATGTGATTTTTGTTTATTGATTTTCTAGAAAATGTTGGATATTCTTCATCAAAAATAAGGATGATTTTTTCTCAAAATTTGTTGAATTCAAAGCATTGCTTGAAAAGGAGACTAGACAGAAACTGAAATCCCTGAGAAGTGATAATGGAGGATTATTTTTTTCTCACACCATGAAGGACTTTTTCTCCAAAGAGGGTATTAGAAGACAACCGATAACACCCAATAACCCACAACAAAATGGGGTGGTTGAAAGGAAAAACAGAAGCACAGTGGGGAAACTAGGAGAAATTTTCATGATAAAGGGCTGCCATTACATCTATGGGAAGAAGCATGAAACACCATAATTTATTTGTAGAATAGGAGCCATGATAGAATACTTGGCATGATCACACCCGAAGAAGCTTTCTCTGGGAGGAGGGCATCTCATTTTCGAATTTTTGGAGCTATTGTGTATTTTCATGTCTCCAAGGATAATAGGAAGAAACTTGAGCCTATAGTTGATATGGGAGTATTTATAGGATACACAGATACACCACATAATTACCGGGTGTATTTTCCATCACTCAGGTTGAAAGTAGTGAGGCGAGATATAAACGTTTAGGAGGATAAGGCTATGAGATGATCTCTAGAGTGATAGTTGAGTATCCCATCAAAGGAGAAGCTTCTAGTTCCTAAGGAGGAGCCTCATGCAAGGCTTCAGGAAGTTGTGGAGCAACCACAAGTGGAGGTGTAGACAAGAGGCTGAGTGGAGGCACCCACTTAACCAGAATCTTCCAGAGAGTGGAGGAAGAGAACCAGAGAAGCTGATAGTCTGGTGAAGGATATGCGGGAGCATGTGGGAGCTCCTACATCTCAGAACAAGTAGAGGAGGTCACCAAGTAGATACACTGGATATATGTCTCTCGTGACATAACTCATCGAGTCATAGCCTTCTTCATTTGAGGAAGAAAATTTTAAACCAGTGTGGGTTAATGCCATGGTGGAGGAGTATGAATCCATCATGAAGAAAAATGTATTGGAGGTGGTTATGAGGCCATAGAACAAGTCAATGGTTGGTTCCATATGGATATACAAAGTGAAGCATGCAACTGATGGCATCATCGAGACATACAAGGATAGATTTGTAGCCAAAGGTTTCTCTCAAGTAAAGGGAGTGGACTATGAGTAAAATTTTCCCCAGATTCAATATATTTCTTGATCAATACCATTCTAGCATTAGTTGTGTAGATGGGGTGGAAGATCCATTGCATGGATGTGAAGACCACCTTTCTCAATGGTGTTGTTGAGGAAGAGATTAACATAGAGCAACCATAGTAATTTGAGACATATGACAGGGAGACACATATGTGTAGACTTAGGAGAGCCCTCTATGGTCTGAAATAGGTGTCCCGAGCATGGTACACTCAGATAGACACATATCTCATTGGATTGGGCTTCACCAAAAACAACGTAAACTTTGAAACGAGAACTATAAGCTGAAAACAAGAACTCTAGCTAAAAAACCCCCAAAAAACATGAAAAGAAACCCAAAAATGAAAAGTGTGTATTCCATAAGGGGTTTTTATTTTTTTTTCGAGGTTAATTTGCAACTTTTTTTAAAAAATGGTAGTAAAACCAATTTTCATGTGCCAAATAAATGGAAAAAAAACACCAATGTTGGTGCTAGAATACCATTTTTATTTTCCGAGTACAATTTAAACATATTTTTAGTAATGACATTAAATATAAAATAATGGTATTTTAAACACATTTAAATTCCAATAATTTTTATCCATATCGTTTAACATATAATATCATGACACTAAAAATCCATAAAATTCTAATTATTTTCAATCATAATGTTAAAGATAAAATATATTTCACAATTTTTCACCCATAGAATAAAAAACATTAACTTTTCAACATATTTCAACCATTATATTATGAACAAATTATATGACTAAAGTAACCCAGTGAAACATAAATGATTTCTCCAAGTTATTGTTGCATTTTGAATATTTTAGACAAATGAATTCATCATAATTAAAATATATAATCCAACAAACATAAAAATGACTCATAACTTCATGTAAGATCATATGGAAGTTAAAATATCATTTTCATTGCTCAATGCAAACATCATTTATATAAATTGTCTTACACAATTATTCAAAATCACTCATATTTTCTTGCACATCATCAGAATTCAAATTTTCAAATGAATGACCAGATGCATATGAATATGTTCCATATTCTTATTTTTCATCAACTAGTGCCCCATATGATTCAACATGCATGCCCACCACTTAAGGTTTCAAAAGTCTTCTAGATCTACGACTGGGTTCAACAGACTTCCATCTCAAAATTGTTTCTTTTGGTAGAAACCTCTTCAAAATATCTATCGTCCTGGAGCAAATATTTCCTCTCTTTGCTAAATTGAAGTCATAAACAAGTATGTCAACTTCCTCCAATTTTAAGAGGTCTATGCTGCGACGATTTATATTTGTACCCTTTTTTTTCTCTTTCTGTCAATTTTTTTATCAACTACCATCTTTGGCTTGTACACATCATTGAATGGGTGTGTATTTGTGGCATGCCAATGTAATTCAACACCTGTAACATCTTCATTTTCTATACTGACCTTTATAACCTTGGCAACCCAAATAGATATCCATCTGGATCTTCATGTGCTAACACTGCGATAATGAAACCCTCCTTAATATCTTGTATTGAAACCTTGTAAAGGTCTTCCATGGCTTCACATTGTGCACGAGATCTTCTGGAACCAATATACATTTCTCTTTCCTCCACCTCTGTAGAATTAATAATACCTTGTGATTCTTGTTGTTCAACAATGTTTGTTTCCTCCTTTTCATTTAACACATTTTTTGGCCAAATAAATGGATTCTTCCAAAGCATATCTTCATTTTCTGGTCTTGAAAGGATATCACTCTAATCATTGAAAAAGGAATCCCACCAACCTGAATCAACATCATAAAAGTACTCATATGTATATCTAATGGATCTTTTAATTTCTTCCAGGCATTCAGAATAATCTATATCTCTCTTCTTCCTTCGTGCATTATGAACTTCACCGATTTATTTTAATAATAATACATTTGACGCAAATATTGGATGATGTGGAATGAACTTCAAAAATTCCAAACCTGATGACGACACCCATTCTGCAATAGTTAAGTACTTCTTCCCCCATATAAGTGTTTTACCATCAATTGTTTTGATATAAAATTGATGTTGGAAGATAATGTCATTAAGTTTTTCAATGCATTTCTCCTCACCATGTGATCCTAGAGTAACCTCTACATGCCAAAAATTTCTTCTAACACATGAAAAATAATCTCTAGCATATATGATATCTTAATACATTCAATTAATGATGGCAATATTCCAACATCCCTCCTCCTCAATGTTACTGAAAAATTACTGAACATCTGATCAATATGGTCATGAGTGTGCCCAACAAGAAAGAAACCAACCTTTACCTTATGAAAAATTATCAATTCAACAAGCATGTTTAGATATCCAAAAACAATGATTTTTGTTTTCAGGACAAGTGTGGTCTAGTTGTAGATACAAAATTTTAGGAAGATTACCACACCAATGAGAAAGCACCTCATGAATTATGGTTATTGTAATATTTCCATCATTATGAATATTTGGAGCTATGAAGTAAACTCTTGGCGACATTTTCCCATTGAAGACCATAGAACCAACATGTGAAACTAGATAAAAGTTTCCTCCTACAAATTTTTGGGTGTGCGAACAAAATGTGGTAGAAGTGTTTTCTTTTGGTCCATACCATCAATTATCAAACAAAAATATTTATTTGGATTATAATAACACTTATTTTTATGATTGTACAACTTTTCCCTTTCACTTGTTTGTTGTTCGCGATGCTCTTGAAGTGCTTTGACAATGGAATCTACGCATAACATAAAATAAACCTATTAATAAATACATTTTCATAGTTGATCACTATACAATTTAAAATAATAATGTTATGAATTCTTACCTCTTTCTGCTCCTTGATATGTATCCCTTTTTTATTTTAGAGAAGCACATGTACTACAAACCCCCAACCTTGCCTTCTTATGAATACGAACATTGTTGAATTTTCTCCTCCATATCTGCACTAAATATTGATATGTAATAAAATGACCATTTCCTTCAACACCTTTTGCATATTCCTTATATAAGTTGTACATTTCTCATCTTGAGAAATTATCTAGAATATGTATTGTATCTCTATTTGGCAGGCACTCTCCATGTTTTGAAAATAACTCTTGCATCCATGATATTGTAGTGTTTGCTAGTGGCCAAAACTCTCATTTATGACGAACTTATGAATAATATGTAGGATCCTTTTCCAAATTATCTTCGATTCTTGATAGACGAAAATTACCAATTGAATGAAACATTTTGAAATCCTTTCTACAAAGCAATACAAACCTAATATGGTAATCATAACCTCTCACTGTAGATTGCATGCACCCCACTAAATATGAATTCTGCATATTTTTATTCATTGAAAAATAGTTATTCCTTTTCTCCAAAGCAAACTTGAAATCCATATGTTTCAAGCAATCCTTTTTACAACAGTCACTTGAAATGAGATCACTGATAATCTTCTTCTCATGAGATATTCTACTCTACCCCTTGTATAACTAGAACATCTTGGATTGATACGAAAAGGTCTACTCCTTCTCCTAGATACAATATTTTTTGGCAACAACTCCATCATTTCATCATTCTCTAAAAAATAATTTCCATCATCATTAGGATACCATTCTTACTATGATAATTTTCAATATAGTTAGGAAACTCACCACCATCATTGTTTGAAAAATATTCACTACCATATTCAGTGGCATGAAAATTTTCAATACCATCATCTGTGGTATTGAAATACTCACTTGTAGGATATTCTTCACCATGTTTATCTTTCCCTTCATCATTTCTGCTCTCATAGTCCATAGGATTAGAACTATGTGGAAATTTTGACTCTCGATTTATTGGAAATTCTTCATCTTGGCCTTCGTCACTGTTACTCTCATAGTCCATATGATTAGGAGTAAGTGGAAATTTAGACTCACGATTTATTGGAAAATATTCATCATGCCCTTCATCACTGTTGCTCACAAATTCCATAGGGTTAGGAATAAGTGGAAAATGTGACTCTTTATTTACTAAAATTTTTTCATCAAAAAAGTCCTACCATTCATCACTATTTCTCTCATAGTCCTGAAGATTAGGACTAAGTGGCAAATGTGACTCTCTATTCACTGAAAATTTTACATCCTTCCATTCATCGCTATTATTCTCATAGTCCTTAGGATTAGGAGTAAGTGGAAAATGTGACTCTCTATCCACTGAAAATTCTACATCCTACCATTCATCACTATTGCTCTCATAGTCCTTAGGATTAGGAGTAAGTGGCAAATGTGACTCTCTATCCACTGAAAATTCTACATATTTCCATTCATCACTATTGTAGTCATAGTCCTTAGGATTAGGACTAAGTGGAAAATGTGATTTTCTATTCATTAAAAATTCTTCATCCTGCCATTCATCACTATTGCTCTCAAAGTCCTTAGGATTAAGACTAACTGGAAATTGTGAGTTTCTTTTTTCTGGAAATTCTTCATCTTGGCCTTCTTCACTGCTGCTCTCATAGTCTGTAGGATTAGGACTAAGTGGAAAATTTGACTCTCTATTTATTTGAAATTATTCATCCTACCCTTTGTCACTATTTCTCTCATTATATTCATCAATATCAATACATTTGTTACGTGATGTAGATGTTGATGCTTCATAAAACGAAACTTCAGTATCAGAGGAATCTATAACACTCAAACAAAATATGTTGAATAATGAAAATGATCTCTCTCCCAATCAAAATATATAGGTGAAATAATGAAATTTTGCCTCCAAAACTTCCCTCCAAAATTTCCCTCTAATTTTTTTCGCTTGAAGTATGTCCCTCGAAATTTTATTTCTACAATTTATTTAAAAATTTTCTACTAAAATATTATCTTGAATATTGAACGTAATTTCGATTTAAATTTCCCATACATTTTTTTAGTATTTGTTTCTAAATTAAAATAATATTAACTAATTGTATAACATATTATAAAATTTATTTTTCAATATTTCACCCCACGAAAAAGCAATTTCGCAATTTCCACTTTATAATAACTTTCATTGTCACTATTCCTCACATTACATATAGATTTCTAAAGGTTTATTTAAAAATTTGGAATGATTTTATGGAGTAGCAACATTGTCAACGGGAGATTCTCACTTTCAAATGGTTAGTTCCCCTTCTACTTGGACCATTCAATGAAGAATTTGGTAAAAATTATTTCTTAGATGCCAACGAATCAATTTTTTTTTACATCCAAATTACCATAAAAAAACCAATTAAAATAAATATATTATCTAAAATAAAATAAAAAATCCACATAGACATGGTGGGTGGGCCCACATGGGGTCGACACCTGGCCACTATGGGCCAGGTGGGTGCACCCACTGGACCCCTGAGCAAGCAGAGGTCTCAAATCGAGACCCTGCCTACCCAAGGGGCCAATGGTAGCGCCCACCCAGCCCAGGGCGGTCGTGCTGCGGGTGGACACACCCACTGGCGTGTACTCGCCCGAGCATAAGGGAGAATCGACCCCCTTCCAGGTAGGGGGTCGGGGGGGGGGGGTCGATTCTGGGTAGGGGGGTCGAGAGCAACGTTGGGCTTGGGAAGACACCTTCTAGTGGATACATTCACCCACAGCACGGCGGCCACTGCCGTCGTGCTGCGAGCAGACGCGCCCATGAGCGGGTGTCTGCCCGAACCCAAAGGCCCGAGAGCCAGACCCTTTGCCTAGTAGGGAGCCAATTCTGAGAATCTACCCCCATTCTCATAAATAGGTCAAGGGGGCCGATTCTAAGAATCAGCCCCGATTCTCATGATCGACTCCCAATATATTAAAAAAAAAAAATTCTAGGGAGTTGGGGAGATGAGATGTAAAAAAAAAAATATATTTTTTTCCAGTAAGGTGGAGAAAATGTGAAAAAAAAAAGATTTTTGAAAGGAACTTGTTTTAAATTTAGGGGGGGTGATTCTCAGAATCAGCCCGCAAAATAAAATAAAAAAATAATTTTTTTTCCAAGGAGGTTGGGGAGATGACCTGTAAAAAAAATTAAATTTTGTTTTACAGTTATGGTCGGGGAGAAAATGTAAAAAAAAATAAAAAAAAATTTAAGGAACTGGTCTTAAGTTTTGGTATTTTGGATGAATCTAAATGCACACTAAACTTGTAGGTGTTTTACATGTTTCTGGTGTGTTTTAGTTTTTATTTTTTTTTTGTTTTTTTTTTGTTTACGTAAGATATTCATTTTTTATGATTTACTAATTTATATGTACATATATATGTTTGCAGGTAAATGGCATCAAGAAATGTTTCTATCAATATTTATGGACCAATGTCAACCATTGTATCATCTAAAGCTGCAGGTAGGCCATCAAAAAATATTGTTGAACGAATTCCACCTCAGTTAATTACTGAAATGTAGGAGATGTCGCCACAAAAGAAAATAATTTGTTTTCATACTAAAATAAATTAAAAGAATTGAGTCGTACAAAATATGCATGGTTTCTGAAAGATATGGAAGGCGAAATGCTACAATTATATCTATATGCTAGTAAGAATTTTGATGCTGAAATTTATGAGCTAGTGGGAAAAGTACTAGACCTATATATTTTTCCAAATTCTGAAAATGTTTATATACTTTCAAAACCACCCAAATCACATGATAATCTTAGATATCGTTTTACATTGGCAATGTATAACAAAGGGGAATATTATTCAAGGATATGCAACCAAATCGTACATAATATTGCATAGAATATTGTAAGTATTTTTATTTACACTTATGTGTTTTGCGTTATTCTAACTGTATCATTATCATTTTAATAACTTGGTTATTCTTGACATGTTATATTTTGTTTGACAGGATTTTGCTGAGAGAATTTCAATTATGTTGGGGGGAATTTATTATATAGAGGTAGATATTATGGATTTTGTCTCGATTATCCATGAACATGAAGATTAGAACTGATGTTAGAAAGGAGAAGAGCCATAAAAAAACAAAAACAAAAAGGCTCAAGAATGTCTCCCTTCTAGTTGATGATGATGAGATTGCTTTAGTTGAAGAAAATATCATAACCAATAGGAGGAAGAAACAAAAAATTACTCATTCTAAAAAAATCATGGACAACAGTGAAGGTCTTAGTGAAAACTCAAAGGGAAGCAGGGAAATCATTACACCGGGAGCTGATTTAGAGGATGGCGTTATTAAAAAAAGACAAAATGCCATTCGAAATCATTTGTCGAAGACAAATTTAATTGAGGGTGGTTGGTCATTTCAACTTAATGTCATTCAAGTCTACAATTGAGATGAAGGATAGTTCAAATATCAAATTAGAAAGCCATACCACTTGCATGTTCACAATTTGAAAACATTGATGAGGTACAACCCTTTTGCACATATGGTTGCTTATGTCCTTCTTGTTGATCAAATTTAGGTTCCTAACAAAGAAGCATTTGACAAGTCAAAATGTTTTGAATACAAATATTATGTACTTGGGGGCAACCATTCTATAGAAGCTCAAAGGCAAATGATGGAGGAATATCCCAATAACCCGCATTTTGAAACAATGAAATGTATCATTTAATCTGGTTTAGCATATAAAAAAGCAAAGTTATTGGCATGGGATCATAATTCAGATAATGAGTATAGGATGTCTATGACTTTCATCGAAAGGGTCAGATTTATTATAAAAAAATTATTAATAATTAATAATTGTTATTATAAAGATTGATAATGAATAATTAAAAGCTGATAATTATAAATAATTAATAATTATTATTGATGATCATTAAGAATTTAAGTATTGATCATTATTAAGAGTTTAAACTCTTAATAATTATTATTAAACTCTTAATAATGATCAATAATTAAATTCTTAATGGTCATCAATAATTATTATTAATTATTGATAAGTATTAGCTTTTAATTATTCATTATTAATATTTATAATAACAATTATTAATTATTAATAAAAAAAATTATAGTAATTATTCATTGTTAGTATGAATATTTATTAATTATTAACTATCAATAATATTAAGTTTTTAAATATCATTAAAAATTTTAAATTTTTAATAATTTTTAATAATTATTAGTTTATAATGATTATCCTAAAAATAAACAAACATTAGATGATATTGTTGGCAAAGTTCACCTCCCTTACATATTAGGAACCACCGACAAAATTGCCTATATTTTTAAAAAGAACAATATTAAAACCACTTTTAAACTTATGAACACCATTAGCACATGCCTCCAATCTGTCAAAGATCCCATTGAGCCTAGATGCCACAAAGGAGTCTATTTAATTCCTTGTGCATATGGTAAACCCAAGATCGGGGAAACAGGTTGATCCATCTTGACAAGGATTCAAGAACATGTCGTTGACTTAAGACATAACCGCTCCAAAACCTCAGCTTTGGTCGAGCATTCCATTAAGGCCAAAAGTCATATTTGTATTGAAAACTATTTTGTCATGGCCAAAATTGATCATTATCACCAGAGGAAATTCAAAGCTATATAAATAGGGAAACACCCTCACAACCTTAATCGTGATGATGGCTGGAAGATAAGTGATAATTGGACTACTACTTTGACCTCTAAATCCACCCACTCCTAACATCTCCCTTCCTCTATATTCATCTCTCTTCGAATTTATTATCTATATTTTTTCACATCTCCCTTTTTTAAAAAAAAAAAAAAAAAAAAAAATAAATTAATTAAAAATTTTAAAATTTTAATTTTAATTTAAAAATCTAAAAATGTAAATTTGATTAATTCAAATAAGCATTAACAGTTATTAATTTTAATTCTAAAAATCTTTAATAATTATTAAAGTTTCTTAATAATTATTATTTTAATTAATAATTAATAACTTTTATTTAAAATCATATATTTTTTATTATTTTTAATAATTATTATTAAAATCGTAATAATGATCAATAATTAAATTCTTAATTATCATCAATAATTATTGTTAATTATTGATAACTATCAGCTTTTAGTTATTCATTATTGATCTTTATAATAACAATTATTAATTATTAATAAAAAAATTATAATAATTACTAATTGTTAATAAGAATATGTATTAAATATTAACTATCAATATTATTAAGTTTTTAATAATTATTAACAATTATTAATTTTTAATAATGGTTAAATATCAATCATTAACAGTTATCTTTATTATTAAAATATTTAATATAATTAAAATATAAATAAAATTAAAATGTAAAAATTAAAATTATAAATGTCATGTCGGCTACCTATCATTTCTCATTCACATATCTTTATTTATACATTATATTGAGATTTGACTAAAGACACATTGATCTATCTTGATGATGAACCACAGAGGTTCGCTCAAAACGTCAATATAAACATTAATAAATGTGATGGATCCGGAAAATAATTTTACACACAACGAATGGATTTTTAAAGGAAGGCATATGTTTAGACCAACAAGTCTAAGTTATATAAAAAAATAATCATGGTTTTTCTTATAATTATACACATGTTCCTTGGATTTAATTACTTCCCATTTTTTATGTGACTACAAAGGACATTCCACAAGGTTGAATGTACCTTGGTTGGATAACATTTACTTTTTTTATTTGATTTTAACATATGTAATGGGGCATAAAAGATTATTATATTTTTATTATAAGGAATTATCCATAGGACAATGTTGGACAAGCTCAAGGAGAAGGAAAGGAATGATTTATAATGTTTTATTATGTAAAAATGTTTTATAAATAGAACTAGAAGACCTTTTTGTTAGAAATAAAATAGGAATGTAATTATTTATTTATTTTTCATTGTTAAGTGACGAAATTTCTTGCATACTAGGCTATAAAGCACCTCAATACAATGACAGTTGAGTTTATCTAACATGTATGTTTCCTTAGCACTTGTAATGGACTCCATCATCCCTTTTTTCCATTGTCATCTTTGTCATTGTCACTATTACCTCTCCAGTACTTGCTCCATTATCATTTAAAATCCTCCCACCCATCATCATTCAAAAAATTTCATCTTATGTCTACCCTCTACAATTTCAATGAATGCCCTCGAAACCTAGCTCAAGGCGCCCACTTTGTTCCATCGTCTCTTACTTCCTTCACTTCCCCTTCTTGGCACCTATTCCTCAGCTTGTTAAGTACACACTAAAAGTGGATCCAACTTGTTTAAAATACTCCTACCGACCTCCATTATCCCTAAACCCTCCTTCCCCAACCCCGTGTATCCCCTTTGTATACATCAACCAATACAAAGAGCCATTTATCGACCCACCAAAAATTTAACTATGTATGTTGTAATTATTTCAACAACATATGATTGGTGCACTTTAACTGCATAAATATTTAAAATTGTCAACATCATGTGCACACAATCTATGTGACTACACACATAATCAATAATTTAGTTGAGGACAATTCTCTCTCATATTTGAGTGATGATTGGTACAATTAAAATGCAACATGATTATAAATTTCAAAGATCAATAGAAAACAATGTTGTAAATAAAAGCATCTACCCCCATCATTAAGATGTGGGATCAATAATCATTGTTAACTATAGTGTAAAATGCATCAACATATAAAATCATCAACATCAATAACTAAGAGCACAATCAAATCCATTTAACATCATCATCAAAATCTAGGCTCAAAGAGCAATTTCAAACCTACCAAAATCCACAATAATATTAAAATTATTTTTGTTTGATAATTGTCATTACTATTAATTTTCACTCATTTTCCAGAAAATTATAGATATTTGAATAAAAACAATCATTTTTCACCTTTGTATATTAATTATTTCTATAATAGATAATCAATATTTTTCCCATGGAAAAATCATAATTTTCATTATAGTAAAAGAGAAAATTCCCTGTTGTAGATGCCTGAAGGCATTTCTAAAAGATGCTAACTTTGTAACAACCTTTCAAACATCACAACTTGTATATTAATATCATGTAGGGTTCCAAAAAAAAAATTAAAGGAATCCTTAAGTTTAGAAATCTGCTTATGACTCACAACTTTTATACATAAATATAGAGACTGTGAAAAAAGAAGCATGTATAGAGCATCATGATATGATCATAAAATCTCAAAAATTGTTGTCATCAAACAAAAACCATGAGATAAGTATCATTTTTCCTCTACATCAGCAAAAATAATATCCTCGATGAAGGGTTTGTGATACTATTTGAAGTGTTCATTGTCATTATGTTATATAGTCTTCCATATGCCCTTAATTTTCCTCCGCCTCCTTAGAAAGTGCATTAGCAGTGACATCCATTTCCCTGTACGTGTGACTACGTGATATCGAATCAAAATTTATTTTCAACATAAGAACTTCTTGTAGCATAGAAATGAGTGTGTGCATTTGACATCTTAGGGAAAATCAACTTCCATACTCACTTCCACGACCATTCCAAGGCATAAAGTTCACAATCAAATATGATAAATAGGTATCTGGTCTGTGGGGTGTATTCCCAAAAGGGGGAGAAAACCAATTGAGTTCATCTTCCTTGTCATGAATTCGAACATGTGAATTTGTGAGGGCCCTAATATAATTTTTCTAAGGGATAGAACATTTAATATGGAGATTGAGGTGGTGTGTGTCCAACCATCCCTGGGCCCAAATTGTGATGTTATTGGTTTTTGAAATTTGATTTATAGTTTTGATTACATTATTATTTAAGAGATCCACCGGATATGAGGCAACTGTTTTTGATGACCACATATAATCGAAGTGCCCAAACCGATTTTTACCTAAATACCAGAGCCAATTTTCCATGCGAGGTCAGGTTCAATGACATTAGAATATTTAATAATTTCCTTCCATACTATTGAAGCATTTTTCTCTTCACTTTTTGGGATGCCTTATCAATTCCAACACGGGAGTCGGGTGTATGTACTTTATTTGAACCACTTTAGACCATAAATTTGACGAGTTGATTAGGTGCTAACCAACCTTGGTTGCCAAAGCTTTTGAGATACTCATTAGATTTTTTATTCCTCATCTATCCCATTTCTTTGGGAGTGTGGTTTTATCCCATTTAATCCATGAGAATATATTCCTCTCTTTTAAACCCATCCAAATATATTTGCAAGAGTTATAATCAATATAATTTCAATACATTAAAAATTTAAATTACCAAAATATGCAAAGCTAGTCTACATGACTAAATGTGTGTTGCATATCTAGATGGTAAGAAATATATGTTTTTTCTTAAAAAATAGAAATTATGGTGTATAATTTCACCTACTCATGGAATTTTAATCTAAATCACAAGAAACGATCCTACTATACTTCTTTGCGAAATTAAATTTACAATCTAGAACATCAATCACAAACATGCAACTATTGGCATTGATGTCAACAGGTTGGAGGTCTTGCTTTTAATGTGTATGTGTGATAGGTGTTTGAGGTTGATGGTCTCGTTATTTGGCATTGATGTCAACAGGATTATGGTATTACATAGTGGAGATGGTGTTGTGGTTTTTGAGTACAGATGGATTCCTCATGTGTGATTAGTTTGAGGTTGGCATGTTGTTGTTGGAGATGTTGTTGTTGCAGGTGGTTGGAGTGCTACTCTAGGTGTTGCATATCTATCGACATGTATTGGATATATTATGTTGTTGCTACATGTGTTGAGATGAGCTTGTAGGTTTTGTAGGTGCCTCTATCAGTTTGGAGGAAGTTTTCTGACATGATGTTGTTGCTACAAGAGTTGGATGTTCTACTACAAGGGTTAGAGATGTTGTTACAAGTCTTGGAGGTGTTTCCGTATGTTATGGTTGCCGCTTGAGGATTTTGAGGTCTTGGTATTGGTATTAAGGTTGGAAAAATAGGTCTTGCATGTCATTTCCTTGATCTTAGACTATTTTATCAGTTGCATAATGACACAACGACTTGGAGGAGTGTTCAGGAGTAGAAGAAGATGTTCCATTAGGTGGCGGAGGTTAAGGGCTGAAGGATTGATGTTTTACATTAGCTTTAGCCTTAATCACATGGAGACAGACCCGTGGAAGTGGATGAAAGGTTATATTCGCTGGAATGCAAGATTTTGGGAATGGTTATATCCTTAGTCGCATGGATTCAATGCTATGGGAGCAACTGAAGGATTTCACGAGAATTTCTCCACATTCCTCGCGATAATTAGTTAATTTTTGTATTGTGGCGACATCCTTAATAAAAAAAAAATGTTTATGACCATAAAAGTTTTTGGGACCTTCATAAGCTTATCAAAGTTGAAAATATCAAAAAGGATAGTGGAATTAGTGGTTCATTGAGTCTATTAGTTGAATCTGGATCGAATCTAGCATAAGAACAAAGTTGTGAATCCCAGTAGCTCTGTGTAATTTTTCAGTTGAGCACTTTTCATATTTATATTGGATATGGCTCATTGTTAGTATGGTTGATTGTCTAGTTGTGATGTGTGAGCATGTTTGTGGAGAAGAGTTTGCAATTTACATGTGTTCTTTAGTGCATAATTTTTGGAGTAGTTTGTAGTTGTAGACGGAGTGATTTGAAGTATGTTTCGTCCATCATATTGGTGTAGTGTGTGAGAATATTAGTGGATTGGAGTAGTGGCTGATGAGATTGTGTGGAATCTAGTTGAGTATTTGGATATTGTATTCTCCTACTTTGTTCTTCAATTTTTTATGTAGCTTTTTGATTCAGAACAATGGTTTTGTTGTGATGTTCATGTTGAATGGGTTGGGAGTCTAGTGTGAAAATATATGAAACAAGGCTCACATGGAGGAAGTGAAGGCATGGAGGTTTCAGAGTATACAGTGACTTGGTGGATTCAGTAGAGGGAATATATTTTTCCATACAATAGGAGTTGTATATTCCAATGGAATTTAAGATAGGATCATTGATCATGGTGAAATTTAGCTTATGGTAGTCCATAGATTCTAGAGAGAAATAGGTTCCTATCTGAAAGGACCAACATACTCTGAAATAAGTTGAGTCTTCTGGCTATGGGTGTAGCTAATCCATGTACAATTATTTCATCTATTTAATAAAATAATTGAGCATTGGAACAACAGTAGGGTTCTTTTTTCCCCAATGAAGGATTTTCCACCAAATATACCTATGTCCATTGTGTGATTTCTATTATGTTTGTATTTTTATTTTTGCTGCTCTAATATTTTATTATGTGTTTCATTTCATGCATGATTAAAGTTTAATTAATTGGAGAAAAGGTTTAAAAGTGCGATGCTATTGATTCACCCCCCACCTCTCAGTAGTGAACTAGTTTCCAAAAATTGGTATTAGAGTGGGGCTCTCAGGTGCATCTTGTTTGCAGGAGAGTGGATCTTGGAGATTTTCACAAAAAAAATTGCATTTTTTTTTGGAATAAGTTATCAAAATAAATTGGTTCTTACCGGTGCAAATTTCAAATCATGTAAAGAAAATGTGAAAAATAAATGATTTCTTTGTGGCTCTAGAATCCGGAGTTTGGTTTGTGAAGGAAATCATGGATATTTTCCTACATCTAAAATACAGAAGAAAAATTATCAAGGCAAGCAAATTATTTTCAAAAATCTCCATAATGCAAATTTAGAGAAAAATGGAGATTTAAAATATGCCAAGGAAATTTGACATAGATTGCATATGCTATATGGAGCCAACAACAACAACAATGATGAAGAGATTGGGAAGAGAAACAAAAAGAATATATAATCTCTAATTGAAACAAATGTGAAAAGGACAAATAATATGAAGGTATAAGCCGTAATGATATACTTCTGAGTTATATTTCTGATAGTGGTAATGAAAATTATTCAAATTTGTTTAGTGATAGAGATAATGATCACAATTATATGATTCTTAAGGCTTAATATGAATCTTTCATGGTTCTTATTGAAGAAATTTCTAGTGAAATTGGTAGACTAAAAAATGCATGCAACCTCAGCATAAGAATAAATTGCAGGATTGTGATCAAAAGTTGAAAAATATCAAGGAATAAAGTAATACCTTGAGAACACAGTTGGCAGAATCGAAAATATTAGAAGAAGTCAAATGCAACAAGAAAAAATATAGAAAGGATTATGTTGAAGCATTTGAATGTGTGATTGAAAAATTGAGAAAGAACCTTGAGGAAAAAAATTAGCAGTTCGAAAAATTGAAGAGCATCATTCCAGTGAACAAATTTGGTAACAATTTTCAAAAGGTTGAGACAAGTTTGCATGCAGGAAAGGATGAAAAATAAGAACCAAAGAATCTTGCAACAAAGCATGTGATCCACAAGCAACAAAAAAATAGAAAACCAAACGAATATTTCACATCTAAAATACCATTTTCTCCCATGGTTGGCTCATAGTAGTTTTCAAAGGAGAAGTCAAAACTCCTTTTCCCCCTTGATGGATGAGATTGAGTGCTTCAACTCTCACGATTTTGGTCATGTGGAATATGATTTTAGGAGGAGAATTCACCCATCCATGCAAGAATGTGATAATCCAAAAGGAGGACCTACATAAAGCTATACAAATTCTTTCAATGGTCATTGTTTTTCTTGTAATATGTTTGGGCTTAAAACCATTGATTGTACATCTAGCATAAGAAGATGGAGTTCCAGTATGAGAAAAAAAATATTAGATTCTTTGGCTACATATATTGGTCACATAGAGTGTTATGTGTGCCATAATTTTGGGCACATGGCCAAGGATTGTAATATTTCTAAACCATTGAGGCCATTTTTTCAAAGGCAACAGTCAAGGGAGAATGTGTATCCTAGGAGCACATGGAAGAAAGAAAAAAAACTAGGAAGGTGTGGCATTTTAAATTTTTATCATGATGAGGATGACATGTGGTATATAAATAACAGATTCTCACACCATATGTCAAGATATCTGAGAAAATTTCATTTTCTCAATAAAACCAAGGATAGTCCTGTTGTGTTTGAAGGTAGTGAAACCGCTAGAGTGTTGGGAAGCAGTAAAACCAATATTGGTGAGGAGAGGACAATTGAAGAGGATGTTTGGATCATTGAATGTCTAAATAATATATCTTAAGTGTGAGCCAAATGGTTGATGGAGGAAAATAAGTGATCTTCAATTCCAAAAGTTGCATCATCTGAAAGGAAGTATCAAAGAGAGTGATTTCTAGAGGAGTCAAGACACCGAATATTTTATATGTTTAGAAGGGAAGAGTGAAAATAAGAAGAGACCAAGAGAGTACTCTTCCTCATGAGATTCAGAAAATATGATATTAGTCCCTACTTTAATCCATTATTGCATGCTATATCTACTTGAATTCAACAACATGCATGATACTTGCATGGTCTCAGAGGGAGTGTTGGGAGCATGATTCAGTTCCTTCATTCACTTTCATATCATCCAGATACTTCATATGAGGTACATATGTTCAATAGGAGCTAGTTTCTCAAGTATTAATTCCTTATGTTTATTTATTTTCACTCATTATTTTTGTAGCTAATGTATTTATGGTATATGAGTGGAAAATATATGTATATCAGCCTTGTTGCAACATTCATTGATTTTTTTTCTTCATATATATTATTACTGATGGTTTTTGGATAAGTCGCACGATGATTATTGGAGATTTGATAGCCACATGGTTGTATTATGCATATGGTCAAGGTGTGATGGAGGATCACACATTTAGGTGGGGGCATATGTGCTTCCTAAGGGATTTGAATAATGTTGAATTTTTTTATGAAGGATGATTTTTATTACTGTCGTCACATTTTGCTAGTTGGATCATCTAAAGTTTATGTACCTCATTTCTTATGTTTTCACTTATAGATGAACCATGCGTGATACTAATATATTTTAGATGGATGAATATGATGTTGCTTATGATGTGTTGTACATTCATTTGGTTGAGTGATTTTGATTGATATGGCAGATTATGTATGGAGAGATTTTTGTTGCTCATGATGAGGATATGTACTTGTTGTTGCTACTATTTTTATAGTGTTGCTATCAGTTGATATTGTTTTTTGATGCACATGTGGAGCATGGTGGTTGATAGTGGTTATCATGATTATGTTGTAGGATATTCATTGATGGGATGGTGATGACCAAGGTGTCGAGTGGCCATGTAATAGCATATGATGTTGTTAGTACTTATTTTTTTTGCTACATTTGGAGAGATCATGTCATAGCACGTGGATCCATGTACTGTATTTCATTGTTGCTTCCATATGTAGCATATGTTTATGTTCATTGATGCCATGTACCCATGTTATTTTATGTTTTGGGCATGTATTGATGAGAGCACCATTGTGTGCAGATGTAAAAGACATGTACTATAATTGTTTCATCTTTTGGGCACATTGCTCATGGAGAGACCCATGGTGTCTAGAATTTCTTGTCATTTACTATGTATGGGTCAATGGAGTCCAAGTCATATTTCATAATGTATATATTTGATGTAGCCCCACTTCATTAGGTGCATGTTGTAAACTTGGGTTCATAGAATCATGGTTGGCGATAGGTGTAGAGGAGTCATATATCAATCCTATGTATTTGTCACAACTGTGTATTTGTTCCATGAAGAATTATTGTATTGTAATGTATTTTATATAACGTCCAAAGTCACTTGGAGCCATGTTTCATGAGGAGAAATATATTTCACTTAGCAAGGAGGATCATTGCAACAGATAGAGTGTTCATTGAAAATTTATTACATGCATAGGGGAGCATGTTCAGTCTTCAGAGTTGGCATGCCATTGGTTAGAGATATGGTTGCAGTTGAACTTCTTTGTATACATTATCCTTGCATTAGTATAGTGTTGAGTATGACAAGGGGATTCCTACTCTCATACGACATTATTGACATTATTCATGATATGGAAATTTTCAATTGATATCAAAGGGGGAGAGATTTGGATGGTTAGAGATCGACCTCACTTGTTGGTTGGAGGTTGAAATCAATTACAAAGGGGGAGTTTGTTGGCATTATAGTGTTGGCATTGATGTCAAAAATTTGGAGGTGTTTCTTATCATATGTATGTGTGATAGGTGTTTGAGGTTGATGATATTATTAGTTGGAATTGATGTCAACATGATTATGACATGACCTAGTGGAGATGATGTTGTGGCTATTGAGTAGAGATGGATTCCTCATGTGTGATTGGTTTGAGGTTGGCATGTTATTTTTGTAGATGTTGTTGTCGGTGGTTTGAGTGCTACTCTAGATGTTGCATATGTCTCTACATGTAATGGAGACATTAGATTGTTTCTACATGTGTTGAGATGAGGTTGTATGTGTTAGAGGTGTCTATATTAGACTTGGAGGCAGTTGTATTACATAACGTTGCTACTATAGGAATTGGATGTGCTGCTACAGGGGTCAGAGATGTTGCTACATGTCATGGAGGTGTTTTCACAGGTTATGGTTTCTCCTTGAGGAGTTGGAGGTGTTGGTATTGGTACTAAGGTTGGAAGAATAGGTCTTGCATGTCATTGGACTATTATTAGCCTATTTCATCAGTTGCATACTGAGACATTGTCTTGGAGCAGTGTTCAGGATTAGAATATTATGTTCCGTCAGGTGGCATCGGTACAGGGTTGAAGGATTGATTTTTTACCTTAGCTTTAGCATCAGTCACATGGAGACAAGATTTTGGGAGTGGCTGAAAGGATCCAGTCATTGGAATGAAAACCTGTGGGAGTGGTTATAGCCTCAGTCACATGGATTTAGTGCTATGGGAGCGAATAAAGGATTTCATGAGAATTTCTCCACATTCCTTGTGCCGGTCAGCTAATTTTTTTATTGTGGGGACATCCTTGATCGGAAATTTTCCTTTTATGATCGGAAAAGTTATTTGGACCTCCAAAATCTTATCAAAGTTGAAAATATAAGAAAGGATAGTGGAGTTAGTGGTTGATTAAGTCAATGAGTTGAATATGAATCAAATATATCATAAAAACAAAGTTGTGAAGCCCAATAGTTTTGTGTAATTATTTAGTTGAGCACTTGAGTTCATGTTTATATAGAGATAGCTCATTGTTAAATTGGTTTATTGTTTAGTTGTGTTGTGTATGTGGATAAGAGAGTGAAAGTTGCATGTGTTCTCTAGTGCAGAATTTCTGAAGCACTTTGAAATTGTAGCCGCAGTGATTTGAAGTATGTTTCAGCCATTAGATTGGCATAGTGTGTGAGAAGATGAGTGGATTTGAGTAGTGGTTGATGATATTGTGTGGCAACTAGTGGAGTATTTGGAGATTATATTCTCATACTTTTTTCTTCAGTTTTTACTGTAGCTTTTGATGCATAACTATGGTGTTGATGTGATGTTCATTTTGAACGGATTGGGAGTCTAGTCTAAAAATATATGAAACGAGGCTTACATGGAGGAAGTGAATTCATGGAGGTTTTAGAGTATACAGTGGCTTGGTGGATTCATTATAGGGAATATATTTCTCGATCCAATAGGATTTGGATAGTCCAATGCATTTGGGCGAGGATCATTGATCGTGGTGGCCTTAAGTAGATGTTAGTCCGTAGATTTGAGAGAGAAACAAGTTCCTGTTTGAAAGGACCAACATACTCTGAAAGAAGGTGATTATTCCAACTATGGGTGTAGCTAATCCATGTACAATTTTTTCAGTTATTTAAAAAAATGATTGAGCAATGTAGTAACATAAGGGTGGTTTTTTTCTCGGTCAAGGGTTTGCCACCATACATACTTGTGTCCATTGTGTGATTGATTTTTATGGTTGCATGTTTGTTTTTGGTGCTTTAAACTATATTTATGTATTTCAGCTCATGCATGCTTAAAGTTTAATTAATTGGAGAAAAATTTTAAAAGTGCCACATTACTGATTCACTCCCCCTCTCAGTAGTGATCTAGTTTCCAAAAACAATGATAAATAACACACATGTATACAATATTTTTTTAGGAGAAAGAAATATTCTAAAAAACCATTTTCCTGCTTGCATTAATCTAATGAATATAGGTGTATTTCCATTTCTATCTCAATCTGAGCTTAACCTACAACTGAATAACCTATCTCTCTACTCACGGGGAAGCTCTGAACCACACTTAGTTATTTTATGCCTCTACTTGAGCCCCTATTTCCTTGCGCAATTCCTGAGAAATTAGGCCCCTATTATTTAGGAAATTCCTCCAAAATTCTTTTTCAATTCCCAAGGTTGATCATCTTACTGCATGCAACACATGTACACTCAAGACTAGTCTAGAACTAATGTTACATTGCCTTGGAATCTCCACCACAATTGGGGAACCCGAATTCTCTACATTCACTAGATACTTTGGGTTGATCGGAATCTGGATTAAGGGAAAAAAATTTCCAAAAATTCAAAGTGCTTCGAATCACAGCAAACTAGAATGATCAGATCGGGCCCGTTTCCACGAATTCGGTGCACATCGTTTCACTCAAAAAAGATTTTGTATGAGGAAGTTAGAGATCATTAATCGCTGTGTCAAATAGGATAAATTTTTAAAAAATGGTAAAACAGGGTCAAAGGCCCAAAATTTGGGTTTTCCTCCATTTTCACCCAATGACATTGTGACAAGTGCCACTGTACGATTCGTCGCAAGATCTTGGAAGGTGATTTTTTTTTTATGTGTATCCTAAGGTCGAATTTGATTTTTTTTTTTATGGTTGGAATAGTCCAACTAGAGGTGGACACGTGGTGCAGCCAGGGTCCGCCACGTTCCCCCTCTTTTGGACCAAGTTCAAGGCTGAATTTCATATTGTGGTTGAAATCCAAGGTCTGGGCGCATTTTATATGGTCAAAGTTTGAAATTTTAATTTATCAAAGTTGGATATATTGTATATGGTATGAATTATCAAGCACAAAAAAGGTAGGGTTATAGTGAGAATTCGAATGTTATAATATGCCAAAGTTTTAAACCTTATTATAATTTTTTGGTGCAAAAATTATTTACCAACGAAAAGGCGGAGGTCAGGGCTCGACCCCACGACCTCCCCCAAGCGAGTGCACCACGTTACCACCACACCACGATAACATGTCTTAACAGTGTATGTCTTGGACATGTATTTATGTTCATATGTATTTTACCGGTGGGGGAATGGAGGGGGGCAGCCCCCTCCTCAAGTGACCTTTCCACCATAACCAAAGGCAGAGCGTGATATTCACTACAAAGATTAATGTTAAGTGCAGTGGGTTAATTAATGCTTAAATGGTATTAAACCACGCTAATCAAATGTTTGAATGCGCAGTCTGTTAAAGTGCATTCATCGCTAATCCAATTTTAAACTCCAGTTAAATTTAATTAAAATTGAGTTTAGTTCGGCAGAGGTTTTGCGGGTTCCACCAATTTTGGCGCCACAGCCAGTTTTAGCAGCCTTGACTGGAGATGTTCCAATTTTAGTGGAGATTCCAATTTTGGCTCAAGAAGAGTCATTTCCTAGATGATTTTGAGGCTCTGATAATGATGGAACAGGTTGCAGAGGCGTTGTATTACTTCTGAAAGTGTTTTTGCCGCATTTAAGATTAAAGAAGCCTAGGGCCACCAAGAGAGGAGGCCATGCCTAGATCAGTCGAAGACCATTTTCAGAGCTTGAAGAGTCTATTTTGAGGTTTTTGGCTCTTATGAAGCCAATGGAGTAGGTTTCAAAGTGATTGGGGAAATTTAAGTGCATGTAATCAGACAATTGACCATTAATCCCAACAGGGCCTAGCCATTTGAAGCAGGTCCATGGAGATGTAGCCCATGAGGGGTGAACTTCGTTATCAACTATTGTGTAATATGTATGCTATGTGTTATTTTTATGCATTTTATATGTTGTAATTTAGTTTTTAAAAGCTAATTAACTCATAAATTTCCCATCAAAGACACTTCAAACTTGACACATAAACCCCTTCACAATTGGCTAACTTGAGACCGTCCTAAACACACTATTTTTATACTGATGAGGGAGCTAGCACAAAAAAAATATTTTTCCCATATTCAGATAAAGTTGGTATCAGAGAAAAAATTTAGCTCATTTTAGCCAAGGTTATCTAGAAGAATTATTTATTGGTTTTGTATTTGTGCAAGGAGAATTTAACTGTGTGCAAGTTTATGTGTGAAGGAGAAGGTCAAGATTGAGAGCTCAATTCTCAAATCACATCAAATGAGCTTTGTATGCATTGTAGGTGTGATGGAAGCTTCATCAAGCATCGTTTCTAATCAGTATTCTATGCTGCTCAATGATGCAAGTATCCTGCCATCTTTTCTCCATCCTCCCACTCTTAGGAAGAGTGTTTTCCAAGTGATGGCCAAACTCTTTCAAGAGTAACCAGCGCAGCCAAGCCTCATGCTGCCCAGTATCATATATATGTAAGTAGCCTCCTAGTTCCTTGCTCATCAACCACATCCACTCAATCACCTATGGATGCCTCCTTCTTCTCCTCATCCTGGTACTCCTCCCATGAGGGCTACCATCCTCCCAAATAAAATTCTTGTCTTTGCACTTTATGGGATTTTGAAATGAAAGCTTCTCAGGGATCAATGAGATACTATCAAGAATCAAATAGGTGGTAGGAAAAAAACCTCCCATCATGATGTGTATGGTTCGAGGGATGCAACCTGAAGCATGGAAGATGTTATCGATCTGAAATGTCACTCCATCTTCTATTTGCTCTTTTGAGAAAGGGAAAAAAAAAGCATTGCATTCCATGGTGTGTCGAAGTGCATCTCCGATGAGATCTTTCCTTGAGACCTCCTTTCATCCATAGTCTTCCAAAACCAATGAGATATTGGCTACGAAAGTAAAAGTTCCTCTTTTGAGCTAGAAGAGAATCATTGAAAGTGTCATCTTGAAGGTATAAAAGGTTTCTTACTCCAAGATGTCTACCATCAATCTTCAAGGCTTCAAACCCCAACCTCCAATGTGATGTACAATCCAACAATGGCTCATGAGAATGATGGTTTGATTCCTCCTTGAGTGTTTCCATGTTGCACAGCGCAGTGAAACCAAGCTACTCTATAGTAGCAATGAGATTTGACCCTTGGTCATGCAAAAATAAATCTCCACAGTGATCAAAAGAATTTGCTGCAACAATGGAATGTGGAAATCTTTTCATACCTTGATGTGCATTTGGAACTTCTTGTAGGGCTACAAGAGTCCCTTCCTCAAAAGTGTTGGCTGCCCAACTGTTGATGCATGTGGCTGCTCTTCTATGAGTGGGACAACGTTATCACAAGCCTCCTCAAGAGGTGATGTGATCTCTTCTTCTTTTGTTCTTTCTCCATCAAAGGTTTGGATCAAACTTTGAGTGAACTCTGCAAAAGTCTTCACCCTTGCATGGCTCAAGTGGCTGCACAACCAATCATAGGCTTCACCCTCCAAATGCAGCGCTGAGATTTCAACAGCTTCTTTACCTGCTACAGGATGTAGTAGGAAAAATGCCTCCAACTTTCTCACCCAAGTTCTTGCATTAGATGACCCATCAAAGGTAGACAACAAAATCTATTTCCTTTGATTTCTTTTCTGCTACATGGCCTCTTATCTTCCTTTAGCTGGATGAAATGAGGAAAATCTAGAGTCTCCCTGAAGGCTCTAGGTTGAGATCTATACTCAACAAGGTAATCACTGAGAATCTGATGATCCAAATATCTTCCATGCTCAATATCTCTTCTTGATGAGAATAGGAAGCGCATGGTACTTCCTCTTATTTTTCTTCAATCTTCTTGACCTCCTCAAAGGTGGATGCATTTCCTATGGATCTGAAAATAGATGAGAATAAACTCATATTTTTCAATGTTCTGAGCTTCTCGGGATTAGACTCATAGGGATCAGTGGATCCCTCACACATGGGAAAAGGTGACCTCCCAGTGGTATGCTGCAACTTTGAACTTTGCGTGATAGATCCCCCATTTTTCCATTCACTTTCATCCTGCCTAAGCTGAAATTAATATTTGAAAGGCACAGATGCTCTAAAGTCTTCCCCCATGGACTGCCATTTACGGAAATAGTCTCCAAAGGGTATATGATCATGCTGCCTCCCTTTCTCACTCGGTACTAGAGGTAAGAATGTAGGAATTGTGATTCTGGTTGGCGTAGTGAAGGTTGGTGAATTATGGTCACACTGTTTTGATATATCCATATTTTTCACCTCCACAGGCTGAACCAGAACTATGCTCTGATACCATTGTAATATCCCAAAAATTGATTTCTCAGCAAATCATGCCTCAAAAACACATTCTTCAGGAATGTTTGCTTTAGCTATCATAAAAGGTGTTTAAAAAACACTCATAAACCCACTCCAAATACTTCAGCAACCTTTACTCAGCTTTTATGGGCAAAAAGGTGGGGAAAAGTGAGGATTTTGGCCATAAAATGAGTGTATAAGAAAATATGCATAAAATTAAGGGTCAAGGTTCTGGAATATGTTATATTAGGTCAAGAGGGATATTCATGTCAAATTTCAGAAAAAAAAAAGGCGTTTTACTAAGTTAAACAGTTCCTCCTTCCCGACTAGTCAAGAAAAACCCTGATTCCCATGACTTTGAATATGCAAAAATTTACTGAAGCAAGGGCAGCATATTTTATGAAGGTATAAGATGTAAAACAGTATTCAAAAACATAGAATGAGTTTATGAACAGGTCAAAGGCATTAATAAAGGTTAAACAACAGTTTTACATAGAAAATTCCTCAAGATTGAGGTGCTGCAAAACAAGAGAATGACCCAAAAACCCTTCAGTGTTTTCTCCAGGAGGCTGAAGCTTATTTTTATTATATTACAGATCTGAAACTGATAAATACATGAAATCATAGATCTATAATGAAACAAAATGTCCAAAGGGCTCTCTATTACATTCCCCTTGGGGATTTCAGCAATACATGAAAATGCCGGAGTAGCTGGGAAACTACGGCAACTCTAGAACTAGAAATATGTAGAGAAGGCTGAATAAGATGAAAATATCTGAATTAAACCTCCTCCAATGGATCTCCAAAGTGGAAGGCTGATCCTTACACTTGAGATTCCACCCTCCAATCAATCTGCAAAACTCCGTAGCAAATGCACTATGAAAATAACATAGCTATTGGAGAAAAATGCGTAGTAGGGGAAAGAATAAGTGTTGGCCTGATGCAAATATCTACAAATAATCTCTCAAGCTTCCAAACTGATCCTCCAAATGCAAGAAAGAATCCCCCTTTGAAAAACAAGCAATGGAAGTTGTGTTGTGGAGTCTCCACGGCAATGCCCTACAACACAGTATTATGCTGCTGCAGCAATAAAGTTTTTATGAAGGATGATGCTTCGGTATCGAGCCAAAATAATGATGGGACAACCTCACCTGAGCATGCACTCGAAGTCCCCTGGGGCTGAGGGTGAGATCTCTGAATGGAGACACTCAGTGCACTAAACAGTGCTGCAGACTAGTTAAACAACCAGCGTGCTCAAGAAGTCGAAATGACCAACTCAATATCATAAACATATGCATGCATGGAAATAGCTCTCCTCCCCTCCATTTATATAGCAATTGGATACTCCTCATGGGCCCTTCCTCTAGAAGCTTCCCTCCTATGTAGTGCTTTCCAACTCATACCCTACGCTGGTTGACTTGGTCATTACAAATATCTCCTTTCACACATGAGGGTGTGAAACATGGTTCCATGGCTGATCCCTTTTCATACTAGAGGGATTTTATTTATGTTTTTATTCTCTTTGGGCCTCCTTACTCAATTATTCATCTCCTAAATAATTTTAGACAAAATTTAATGTTCCAATTTATTGAAGAAAAATTTGGAACATTACAGTCCTCCCCTCCCAAATGTTGCTTGTCCCCAAGCAACTACAAGGATAGAACTGAAGAACCTCCACTCAAGGCATGGAGTATGGAATATAATGAGGAACATCTCCCTCATGTGGATCCTCCATCCCCAAGCAATCATCCAAACAAAATGAGCCACCTCCCAACAAGGCAACTCCTGAAAATCTCCTTCCACCTCAAGCTCCGGTAATGAAGGTGGGTTGAAAATCTGAAGTTCGAAAGCATCATAGCTTACCCCACACTATCCTTCTCTCCACTCATGAAAAGTGTAGAGTGTATGCTGATCCTGGGCTGCAAAATTATTTTCCTCCAATGGCAAAGTGAAAAACAATCCTCCAAAGAAGGCTCCTCCAACAGTGAAGAACAAGCTGGCCCAAAACAATCCATCCTTAAAGAATAGGACATGGTCATCATGGAACATCCTAATGAGAGGTTTGCTAAAAGTTTTACATGATGATACATGATGCAAACAATTTCTCACAAGGATACAACGCAGTGTCATCCACTGCAACTTCAAAAAATTACATGGCAAGCAATGTCCATGATTTATCACATCTACTAAAGGATAGTAAATGGCTGAATGTAACAACAATAATACATGATCAAGCACTTTCCCATGGCTGTACAATGGATGAATATCAATCTTATGGCCCACCTCAAAAGAGAACAAATATTTGGTTGTGGTGGCCATATCTCCTCTCATGCTTCCCTCAAAACATGTAGTGCAGAAAGTGTGATAATTCTTCCCACTCACGGACATATCCAGCTCATGTGTCTCCTTCATAATCAAGCCTCCCATAAAAATCTGATCTATATCAGCAAATGAAGACATTATCAACAAAAAAATAAAGGAAATGTTGAAGGTTACAAGTGATGCAAGAAGGTACCAATAGCTTTCCCAGTAGTGACAACGTAGTTTTACAAGTTGCTGCTTGATAAAAATACATGGAAAAATGTTTCTTTTTACATGGTTAATCATGCATGTCTTTCTCCGAGAGGCTGAAGCTTATTTTTATTATATTACAGATCTGAAACTGATAAATACATGAAATCATAGATCTATAATGAAACAAAATGTCCAAAGGGATCTCTATTACATTCCCCTTGGGGATTTCAGCAATACATGAAAATGCCGGAGTAGCTGGGCAGCTACGGCAACTCTGGAACTAGAAATATGTAGAGAAGGCTGAATAAGATGAAAATATATGAATTAAACCTCCTCGAATGGATCTCCAAAGTGGAAGGCTGATCCTTACACTTGCGATTCCACCCTCCAATCAATCTGCAAAACCCCGCAGCAAATGCACTATAAAAATAACGTAGCTATTCAAGAAAAATGCGTAGTATGGGGAAAGAATAAGTGTTGGCATGATGCCAAGATATATCAATAATCTCTCAAGCTTCCAAACTCATCCTCCAAAGGCAAAAAAGAATCCCCCTTTGAAAAACAAGCAATGGAAGTGGTGTTGTGGAGTCTCCACGGCAACACCCTACAACACAGTATTTTGCCGCTGCAGCAATAACGCTGTCCTGAAGGATGATGCTTCGGTATTGAACCAAACTAATGATGGGACAACCTCACTTGAGCAGGCACTCGAAGTCCCCCGGGGCTGAGGGTGAGATCTCTGAATGGAGACACTCGGTGCACTAAACAGTGCTGCAGACTAGTTAAACAACCAGCGTGCTCAAGAAGTCGAAATGACCAACTCAATATCATAAAAATATGCATGCATGGAAATAGATCTCCTCCCCTCCATTTATATAGCAATTGGAGACTCCTCATGGTCTCTTCCTCTAGAAGCTTCCCTCCTATGTAGTGCTTTCCAACTCATACCCTACGCTGGTTGACTTGGTCAAACCTCTTTGCAAATATCTCCTTTCACACATGACGGTGTGAAATCTGGTTCCATGGCTGATCCCTTTTCATACTAGAGGGATTTTATTTATGTTTTTATTCTCTTTGGGCCACCTTACCCAATTATTCATCTCCTAAATAAGTTTAGACAAAATTTAATGTTCCAATTTATTGAAGAAAAATTTGGAACATTACAATCCTCCCCTCCCAAATGTTGCTTGTCCCCAAGCAACTACAAGGATAGAAATGAAGAACCTCCACTCAAGGCATGGATTCTGGAATATAATGAGGAACATCTCCCTCATGTGGATCCTCCATCCCCAAGAAATCATCCAAACAAAATGAGCCACCTCCCAACAAGGCAACTCCTGAAAATCTCCTTCCACCTCAAGCTCCGGTAATGAAGGTGGGTTGAAAATCTGAACTTGGAAAGAATCATAGCTTACCCCATGCTATCCTTCTCTCCACTCATGAAAAGTGTAGAGTGTATGCTGATCCTGGGCTGCAAAATTATTTTCTTCCAATGGCAAAGTGAAGAACAATCCTCCAAAGAAGGCTCCTCCAACAGTGAAGAACAAGCTGGCCCAAAACAATCCATCCTTGAGGAACAGGACATGGTCATCATGGAACATCCTAATGAGAGGTTTGCTAAAGGTTTTACATGATGATACATGATGCAAACAATTTCTCACAAGGATACAACGTAGTCTCATCCACTGACACTTCAAAAAATTACATGGCAAGCAATTTCCATGATTTATCACATCTACTAAAGGATAGTAAATGGCTGAATGTAACAACAATAATACATGTTCAAGCACTTGCCCATGGATTTACAATGGATGAATATCAATATTATGGCCCACCTCAAAAGAGAACAAATATTTGGCTGTTGTGGCCATATCTCCTCTCATGCTCCCCTCAGAACATGTAGTGCAGAAAGTGTGAGAATTCTTCCCACTCACGGACACATCCAGCTCATGTGTCTCCTTCATAATCAAGCATACCATAAAAATCTGATCTATATCAGCAAATGAAGACATGATCAACAGAAAAATAAAGGAAATGCTGAAGGTTACAAGTGATGCAAGAAGGTACCAAAAACTTTCCCATTAGTGACAACGCAGTTTTACAAGTTGCTGCTTGACTAAAATACATGGAAAAATGTTTCTTTTTACATGGTTAATCATGCATGTCTTTCTCCGGGAGGCTGAAGCTTATTTTTATTATATTATAGATCTGAAACTGATAAATACATGAAATCATAGATCTATAATGAAACAAAATTTCCAAAGGGCTCTCTATTACATTCCCCTTGGGGATTTCAGCAATACATGAAAATGCTGGAGTAGCTGGGCAGCTACTGCAACTCTGGAACTAGAAATATGTAGAGAAGGTTGAATAAGATGAAAATATATGAATTAAACCTCCTCTAATGGATCTCCAAATTGGAAGGCTGATCCTTACACTTGAGATTCCACCCTCCAATCAATCTGCAAAACCCCGCAGCAAATGCACTATGAAAATAACGTAGCTATTCGAGAAAAATGCGCAGTAGGGGCAAGAATAAGTGTTGGAATGATGCCAAGATCTACAAATAAGCTCTCAAGCTTCCAAACTGATCCTCCAAAGGCAAGAAAGAATCCCCCTTTGAAAAACAAGCAATGGAAGTGGTTTTGTGGAGTCTCCACGGCAACACCCTACAACACAGTATTATGCTGCTGCAGCAATAACGTTGTCCTGAAGGATGATGCATCGGTATTGAGCCAAAATAATGATGGGAAAACCTCACCTGAGTAGGCACTCGAAGTCCCCCGGGGCTGAGGGTGAGATCTCTGAATGGAGACACTCGGTGCACTAAACAGTGCTGCAAACTAGTTAAACAACTAGCGTGCTCAAGAATTCGAAATGACCAACTCAATATCATAAGCATATGCATGCATGGAAATAGCTCTCCTCCCCTCCATTTATATAGCAATTGGAGACTCCTCATGGGCCCTTCCTCTAGAAGCTTCCCTCCTATGTAGTGCTTTCCAACTCATACCCTACGCTGGTTGACTTGGTCAAACCTCTTTGCAAATATCTCCTTTCACACATGAGGGTGTGAAATCTGGTTCCATGGCTGATCCATTTTCATACTAGAGGGATTTTATTTATGTTTTTATTCTCTTTGGGCCTCCTTACCCAATTATTCATCTCCTAAATAATTTTAGACAAAATTTAATGTTCCAATTTATTGAAGAAAAATTTGGAACATTACAGTCCTCCCCTCCCAAATGTTGCTTGTCCCCAAGCAACTACAAGGATAGAACTGAAGAACCTCCACTCAAGGCATGGATTCTGGAATATAATGAGGAACATCTCCCTCATGTGGATCCTCCATCCCCAAGAAATCATCCAAACAAAATGAGCCACCTCCCAACAAGGCAACTCCTGAAAATATCCTTCCACCTCAAGCTCCGGTAATGAAGCTGAGTTGAAAATTTGAACTTGGAAAGCATCATAGCTTACCCCATGCTATCCTCCTCTCCACTCATGACAAGTGTAGAGTGTATGCTGATCCTGGGCTGCAAAATTATTTTCCTCCAATGGCAAAGTGAAGAACAATCCTCCAAAGAAGGCTCCTCTAACAGTGAAGAACAAGTTGGCCCAAAACAATCCATCCTTGAAGAATAGGACATGGTCATCATGGAACATCCTAATGAGAGGTTTGCTAAAGGTTTTACATGATGATGCATGATGCAAACAATTTCTCACAAGGATACAGCGCAGTCTCATCCACTGCAACTTCAAAAAATTACATGGCAAGCAATGTCCATGATTTATCACATCTACTAAAGGATATTAAATGGTTGAATGTAACAACAATAATACATGATCAAGCACTTGCCCATGGCTGTACAATGGATGAATATAAATCTTATGGCCCACCTGAAAAGAGAACAAATATTTGGCTGTGGTGGCCATATCTCCTCTCATGCTCCCCTCAGAACATGTAGTGCAGAAAGTGTGAGAATTCTTCCCACTCACGGACACATCCAGCTCATGTGTCTCCTTCATAATCAAGCCTCCCATAAAAATCTGATCTATATCAGCAAATGAAGACATGATAAAAAGCAAAATAAAGGAAATGCTGAAGGTTACAAGTGATGCAAGAAGGTACCAACAGCTTTCCCAGTAGTGAAAACACAGTTTTACAAGTTGCTGCTTGATAAAAATACATGGAAAAATGTTTCTTTTTACATGGTTAATCATGCATATCTTTATATGATACATGATATAGTGCAGCAACTGAACATACATGTGGTGATAAAACATTTTCCCAAGGCCACAAAAGAGATGGCTTCCTCCGTCATGAAGATTGGCCCAATACAATTCATGGAGCAATTTGACGAGCTTGCCCTCTTGTGAAGCATTGCACTGCATAAGAATGGTAAGAGTGTGCAAATCAATGAATGTATAAACAAGCTCCTCACCATATGCTGGAAGTAAGATGGTACATGGGTCCATACATGACTCCTTCATAGTGTTTTGGCATGTTATGAAAAATGCACCATGTGCTGCAAAAAGATAATCCTCCTTATGCTTGAAAACCCAAGTCAAGAAGAATATGCCATAGATGTCTCTATCATCATTACCTCCTCTTTTTTCATCAAGTGCAAAAAATATGAAGTGATCCTGGGACCTATGGGTTATGGATCCACCATATCTCTACTAGGCACACTTCATCCATAATTCTTTACTCCAAGGTGACAACGTTGTGAGCTTATGCAGATAAGCTCCTGTCAATACACAACTATGTTATTTGACATGCTCCTTGTCAAAGATTCTTCCAATAATGTTGCAACAAATGTGGAATACTTCCCAAGATGGAAGTGCTTCCCAATCATCATCATAGACCAAGGAGATAGTGCCATCCCCTCCTCCT
>JAXQQM020067183.1:0-69778 GCA_034641835.2 Pinus albicaulis | reverse complement strand
CTATAAATCCAGTCGGAGCCACCACACCAAACGGAAAAGGATCTATCCCAAGGTCCGCACCGGGTGGTTTTCCCCCAATGTTTGAAGCAACAATTTTAGAGGCTTCAACAAGTCTATACACACTTAATTGTGTTCTTGACGTGATCTTCTGCATCTCCTTTTCTTGCATTGTTTACAGTACTCATCTTGCTATGAGATTGTGGATCCCTTTGCTGGGGTACATAGACCCAAGATTGAATTATATGAGACCTTTTCTTGCGCTATTATATCCTTCCTTTATTTGTTGGAAAGTCACTGAATTATAGACCTATCCTTTTTTCACTTTATCACAGAAACAAATCCAAAATTGTTCTATGTAATTTGAGCCCGAGAATCTAAGAGATGCACGAACTGTTCTCTGCACCAAATGTTCTCTGTAACTTCCGGGGTAATTATAGTCTTTCATCCCTATAATTAGCCGACATGTTAGTGAACTCTTGTGCCTATTTTGGGCCTACTTTTCAAAGGGTATTCTGTAGCATCTTCAAGCTGAATTATTCCAACAATTTCTAGAGCATGATGATAAGGTATTGAGGCATAGTTTTTTACCTTTACAAGTGTAACAATTATTCAGATACATGAATCTAAATTAGACATCTATGAAAAGATGACAAATCCATAAAATAAATCAAGAAGAATTCTTTGACCTATAATAAAAACTTCTTTCTCATGAAACCCATGAAGCAAGCTTTACAAAAATACATTTTATTATCTTTGTCTTATTGATTACATAAATTCATAATTACATAATCATTATAAAGACCTAACCTAGTTACACTTTACAACAAAGACTACACCACAACAAAGTGTGAATCTCTAGTCATTTTTTATGTTATATAAATACTTCAAAATTTTTTGCTATCATATAAATTTCACTTCTATGTTGATCATTGAGAAATGAAATATATCTTCGGCAAGACTTTGCTACACATTTTCTTAAGTCATTGGTTTTTACTAATACAATATTATGAATTCATTTATTTTGTGAAGACACAAAAGACCATGTCGTTGCAAATGACTTCTCATGTTTATAAAATTTGATTTGTTTCTCATTCCATTTAACATAGAAAATATCAAAGTACCTTTGCTACTCAACATAGTAATTTACCTAGAAAAGTATGTTAAAAATTTTCTATAAATATAAACAATTTTTTACATATTAGTAGTATTCTTTTTACTTTAGTTACAATAACTGCTACAATTGTCCTTATATTTTGTTTTTAATATAGGAGGAAGCCAAGATAAGAGGGGAATTAGGGAAAAATGGAAGGAAGACAGAGTAGGAAAATTTTTAAGCTATTTGAAGTGTTTGAAAGTACCATAGTCTAGACATTTCTCCAAAATGATACTCTTATCTGGTAGTAGCACACTTCTTTTTGAACTACAGGTGAAAACAATCACGACTTATCTTGAAATAACATGTATCATGATGATCCAGTCAATGTAGATTGACCATACTAGATAAGACAATGAACAAATAAAAGGGTTGTGGCCGCACCCCTTTAATAAAGTGTGGTAACGAGTTTTTTCTACCCTTAAAAAATTAAAAGAAAGTGGTCCACATGATGGTGGCCTTATTTTTTGAGAGAGGTGTATTTTACAGTATATGTGCATGAGTAAGTATTGTCATAAAATATAAAAAAATAAAATAAAATTTAAATAGTAATTAAAGTATGAACCAAGTTATAAAAAAAATAATAAATAAATAAATAGTAAACTAGCCTAGATCCATTTTAACTCTAGATCTCTCAAGGCCCTAGTAATATGATATCCATTGAAGTACAAACCTCAAGTTTTTCCATTCTCGAAAATATTTTTACCTCAAATGATTTGATCCCTTAGTTATTGATAGGTCTATGGTTAAAAGGAATCTAAGTTGGTTTAACTATTTTGGGAAAATTGTTGAAACTTGTGCACAAGTCAGAAAGTGGTGTTATAAATCCTATTGACACAAAATCTAGCAGGCATAGTGCAAAGCCCTACTAAGTAGAACTAGACCTTATGGCATTAAGAGAAAAGGTTGTCACTGTGACCTCAATAACCTTTATTCTGCTCTTTAGTTGTATTTGACCACAAGGGATGCTTCCCTAAACTCACCTAAATTATATTCAGTTATTATGGCTCAAGGTGATTGATATGAGGTCTATAAGACAAGATAAATTATAAGTGGATCCCATAAGGCCTCGATATTCTATGGCAAATATCAAGTACTCTATTCCTAGACCAATTTCTATTGATTTTTTGTAGCATCAGGAGTTATTTACAGATGTCAAGAGGCCTCCTAAGTCATCTTAATAAAATTATGAAAAAAAAATAAAAAATTGGGGGGCTTCATGTAGGCTCAAAATAGACTAGTTGAAGCCAACATGCCAAAATGAAAGGGTGTGTCCCTTGGTCAAATTCACCCATTGGACCTATATAAATACATGATGTGCTAATCCATTTTGATAATCAACATCCTCACAACATCTTATCTCTCTAAGAGCACTTGCATGTGTGGAGAAAGAAGGAAGAATTGTTTGATTTGATAAAGCTCATTTCTTGACTGCTTGACCAAGATTTGACCGAGTCAACATTGTTTTATTTGACCAAGTTTGACTTGATGTTTGAATGAGATATATAACCGAGTTTGAACGTAGAATATGATGAGTTTGAACAAAAAATAGGTTGAGATTGACCATAGGAGTCAAATGTAATGAAAACTTGCCTAGATTTGATTTATTGGGTGGTTTTACCAATGTTGACTAGCTAAAATTTTGACTAGGTTTGACTGGTATTTAGACTTAGATGTTGGCATAAATTTCTAGATATTTTTTTGGAATTGTAAACTTGTTGAAAAATAATTTTTCTTTGAAAAATATTTGTTTGGTTTTCTCCAAGTTTGGGTTTCCTAGGATAAATTTGTTGTCTCTATTGTACATGATTGTCTCTTTATGGTAATACTATATTCATTGCATTACTTTTTATTTTCTGTTAATAATTGTTCATTGATATCGATGGCATAAGATAAAATGGCTAAAGATCATTAGGAAGTAATTATCAGATCAGAAAGTTGGTTTCTACTATTCATCTTGTTGAAAATTCAACATGGTTTGAAAGCTTTGTTGAAAGAGCAGCCATTGAAGTCATCCCTAGAGACAAGTTTTCAATAACTTAATTGGCTTTCGGGTTGCTTGCCAAAAAATGGGACCAAGTCTTAGAGTTGAAAATAGGTTGGATGGTGACATCAATTACAAACCTTGGAATACCAGTATACTCCTTACCTTGGAAGAGAATGAACTTCAGTTTCATGTGGGGAAAGTGATTCCAGAGCCAAAGGGAGTTGAGGAGAAGGGAAAGTATAAGAATAATGAAGCCAAGGCAAAGAGAATTTTGATATATTCCATAAATGACCACTTGATCCCTCATGTCACTGGATTAAATATTGCCAAGGTAGTATATGATGCTTTGGAAAATTTTTATGTAACCAACAATACCAATAGGAAGTTAGCCTTGAGAAATCGTCTCCATAATGTCACAATGACTAGATCAGATTTTGTTGTCTTATATCTTATGAAAATATCCCAGACCGGAGATGAGATTATAGCTATTGGAGACACCATTGATGATACAAAGCTTATTATATTTACTCTCAATGTATTTCCTCCCTCGTGGGATCCATTCAGGGAATTTGTGCATAATCAAACCTACCCACTTTGATAATCTATGAAATGATTATGTCTAAGAGGAAGCTATATTATTGTCTAGGTATAACTAAAAAAATTCATAGAATGAAGAAACTCAAGCCCTTGCAGCCCATACTAGAAAAATTAAAGTGTAGAAGGAACTTCCAAAAATTTGACAAGAATATTTCAGGTAGAAGATTCGCTCCTATTCAAGAGAAGAAGAAGAAAGATGTGTCAAAGATTAAGTACTTCATTGTCATAATTTTGGACACTATGCATCCCATTGTCTTGAAAGGTAAAGGAAGGAAAAGAAACATGCATCACAACAACCAATGTTGATAATGATGATGATGAGCAACCACCTCAAAAAAAAGTAAAATGATTTTTTCATTTAGATTTGTTAGAAAAAGAATTGACATTTGCCTTAAATTCTCAACTATCTATTCTTAAATTAAGAGATAAGTACTTAATATTTTTCTCCCTTGATTATTATAATTATTTGTATTTGTAGAAAATATACCAACGAGATTCAAAACAATCTTGTAATGTACTAAAACAAAATACTAAATCCTTCTACAACTTGCAAAAACAAAACACGATCACACAATCACATAACAAGAGAAAGGCACAATCAATCACACAACACAAGATGTATCTAGGCTAAAAACCCCTCTATATATATATTGCATATGGTCAATATTATGAAATAATACAATTCTATTCCTCCACTCAGAAACCTTTGCAGTCTGTTGATTGCCTCACTCCGATACTACTCGAATCTGGCTTGTAATCTAAGAAAAACTGGTCAAGTATTTAATATTTTTCTCACCTCTGCCTTCCCTACCTTTCTTACGCATTCTTAGGCTAATTGAGCCCCTATTAATTAGTAAAATCCCAATTAATGATTGCACAATACTTCAGGGCCTTCCCGATGACCTCATGCATGAGTTGTACAATTTTCTAATAGTACAACTGATATATCTCTTCACTTTAACCCTGGTCTGAACTAGGCCTTCCTTAGAACTTACATGCAATAGATATTTATAGAGAATTATTAGTTAATTGATTGATCACTACTTGTTAATTAAATCATATTTAATTCACTGGACCTATCACTATCTCATCTCTCAGTTAGAACTAGTTAAACTGATTTAAACTCAAATTCTTGAGTTAACTAATTACAACTCACAAATAACTGTAATTGGACCCCGTTAAATCATGGAAATTCCTCTACATGAATCCTCTTATACCTCTAACTTGAATTTCCTAAGCTAACTAAATCTTCCTGAATCAGTTAACTAATACAAGTTGTCATGAGATGAAATTACAATTTCTCTTCCAATTTAATTAAGGGAAAATTAAATCAGAAGCCTCACATGGTACAATTTCTTGGTGCCATTTCTTGATTCCATTTATGGATTCCATTTTCACTATTTTTTGTTGCAAATTTCAACATTATTTAGTCAAATTCTTACATTGTTATTTTTTAAGGCCTTGATATTTATGTCCTACCTCCATTATGTATTTTCTTTTCCCATGTCCTCCTAAATGAGGTTTACGAAAAGGAAGAATAGGTCCATTTTGAATATTTCCATTACATAGGTTGCATCATCAGGAAGTACAAGGAAAGGTTGTGGCAAGAGGAATCACCAAGTAAGAAGGAGTGGACTACAAGGATATTTTTTCTCCAATATCCTATAGATAGGCCTAAGGGGTCGAGCACTGACTCAACAAAGTGTTTGGTGTTCAAAAGGAATAAATTGTACAAATTTTTAGGACATCAAGGATCATTCCAGATGATTGTTAGAAATGTTGTCATTGATGGCAAAGGAGATGACAAAGTCAGCAGCAGAGGAAAAGGAGAAGACAGAAGCAGAGGCAAAGGAGAAGATAGCAACAGAGGAAAATTAGAAGATAGAAAAAGGGCAGCAGGAGAGAGACAGGGCAGAAGAATAGACCTGGAGAGCTAGGATAGAAAAAGGGCAGCAGGAGAGTTTATTTATAGTGACACCAAGAATACAGAGACAAGGCAGCATAATAGACCTGGAGAGCTAGGAACAGAGTACTGCAAGTAAATTTCATTGTGTATATGAAATGAATTGTTTCAGTATTATATAGACATTGTTGGTGGAACCTTCAATAAGAATTTATGTGAGAACTTGTGCACGGTGAAAGCTTTGTGTAAGGGGTCATTTTGGGGTTTTTTGTTTACATGTGATGGATGAAAATGGCTGTGTGGAACCCAGAGGAACTAGCAAGGTTTACCCTATATTTTCGACATATGCAATAGTGGACCCTATCTATTTAAACACATTAAATCTCCATATAAATGGCCTGGCATCGAGTTCTATTTCTAGTGTTAAAATCAATAGAAGTGAATCATAATCGATTGAGTTTTTAATGCTAGAGGAAATATATGTATTACAAATATCTATCATGAATGGCACACATTTGAATACATGGGTTGTTCACAAATTGTCTGCATAGAAATATGGTAAGGAAGTCTCGATAGGAGCAAATGAAATTTGGTTCTTTTTGGGTGGAGAACGTAAGTAATGGCGGCACCCAACTGTTGAACTTATTTAACCCTGCACTGAACTCTGTTTAGGTCAAAGAATAATTAATTGTGGAAGCAGTTACCCTATATTAAGAACGAATATACAATAGAGCGCGTTTAGGAAACCACAGAGTTAAATGTGATGAAGCAGAACCTTGAATGTAAGCGAAACCCTAATCATGAATAGTAAAACCAGAGGTAAGAAAACCGACAGTATCGCGCGGTGTCAAATGTGGTAAGTGAATTTTTCATTTTGAATGCGATCTATGTCTTTAATTAAAACATGTGCTAAGGCGGTTTTGTAAAACAACTTTTTTCGCGCAATTTTTATTGCGTTAATGTTCGTATCAATAAAAAATGTGATACTTGTTAAGGATCGTTGGATTGAGGTTTGAGGAGCGATGAGCTCACGACCGTTGGATGCAAGGGGTAGTTTAACTATCGGGGCCCAGTTCATCGCGTGATTATGGTGAATTAACATGTAGGCATGTTAGTTATGCGATTGCCGTCGGATGTGCACTCGATTGGAATTTGGAACGCGACGTGTTTTCTAACCGTCGGATGACAAGGTAGACGTTGGATGATAAGGTAGATCCTGTGGGCCCTAAACTATATCTTTTGATTTGGGGAGTATATATATATGTTGGTATATAATGTATTGCTATATATATAAATACCGAATGTTATATATTGAATTTGTACACGGGTATATTATAATATGGTGCACAAAGTAATCAGAATATATATATATATATGTTCAAAGGGCGCTATCATTTGGAATGAATTAAAGGTGCGAACTTTATCAAACATTATATATATATGTTCAAAGGGCACTATCATTTGGAATGAATTAAAGGTGCGGACTTTATAAAACATATGTGGGCCCGACTTTATGGGTGCATGGAAGGGCTGACCCACAGAATTGTGTTGTTTGTCCTAAGTCAAAGAAATGCGTGTAGAGCTTTGGCTTCTTGGAGTATACGAATGGTGGTTCATTGATATAAAACCCAAGGTTTATTAAAAAGTTTTTATAACATTTGATTGGGGTTCGGATATATGTTTTATGAGAATGACAAGTCGTGGATGTACATTTAATGAGTATGAGCATTTGTTTTTAATGTGAAACCAAAGGTTATATCTTTGATGGTTGAGGTCGTATTATGTAATGAATATTGTGAGTTCAGATATATATGATCCCGTATTGTTAAAAAGTTTTTTTTTAAATATAACGCCGAGAGTTGTTTTTGTTCTATTAAGAGAATAGTTATATGTGCAACAATTACAAAACTGCAATGAGCATCGAAAATGCAGGAACGAAAAAGACAGAGGAGGTCGTAGAAGAAATTTAGAGAAAAAACAGAGAGAGCAGGGTTGTTGAATGGATTTGAAATATATACTGTAATTGAATGAAAGATTTTTTAATTTTTTTTACATTGTTTGTGATGTAATTGGAAAGTCTCCAGAGAAAGACAAAATCCCACTGTAAAGTTGAAATGAATACTTTTTCCTGAATAAGATGGTAAAAGAAAAGAGAATTCAGAATTGAAGCAGAAGAATTAAGTAAAACAGATATGAAGATTGGAGGACAGTAGTTAAAAAAAGGTACAGAACAGAGCTGATATCCAAGGTAAATCAGCAAGTGTTTTTCTTATGAAAAAGTAAGGGAGTTGGAGCTTCCTTGCAAGTTGTAGCTTGCAGAATTGAGGTTGGAGCCTCTTGTAGGTTGGTGCATATAGAAAATCAGTGGTGAGAGGGAGTTGGAGCTTGCCTTTGCATCACAACAATAATAAGATGTGGTTTTCTCCCTTTATGGGTTTCCACTTATATCTTTTGTCTCTGTGTGTGATGTTTATGTGTTGATGTGATTATTCAATCTGCTTAATACTTGCTTCTCTCATAATAAGTCTGTTGTTACTTTATCTTAACACTTCTGTTCGTATATTAAGATTGTTCACATATAAAGTTGATCATGAAGATAAAGTGTAATTAAGTTCAATTTAAAGTTTAAAAATTCATGAATGTGTTAAACTGATTCACCCCCCCCCACCCCCCCTCTCAGTTTAACTAAGGTTTTAACAATTGGTATCAAATTCGGTTCCTTTTGTAGCAGTTTAACAACTGAAAGGAGATCCTAGGTCCCCAGGATGGCTAGTCAAGAAGGATCCTCAACTAACAAAGCCCCTTTTTTCATTGGTGCAAATTATGCCTTCTGGAAAATCAGAATGAGAATATACACAATGTCTTTAGGAATAGAAATTTGGGCTACTGTGGAATTTGGATATGACCCTGAGGCAAATGTCTCAGAGAAAGAAGCCAAACAAGATTTTGTGGCTAATTCAAAGGCCATGAATGCAATCTTGAATGGATTGTGTGAGGCAGAATTCATCAAAGTAATGCACAGCAAGACTGCCAAAGAAATGTGGGAAACTCTAGAAAATATTCATGAGGGAGAACAAAAGGTGAAGACAGCCAAACTTCAAGTCTACAGAGCCCAGTTTGAAAATTTAAAGATGAATGATGATGAAGACATTGCTAGTTTCTTTTTAAGGGTTGCGGAAAATGTAAATAATATGAAAGCTCTAGGAGAAACCATACAAGAATGTGTAACTGTTCAAAAGATCCTAAGATCTTTGCCATCCAGTTTTAATCCCAAGGTCTCTACCATAGAAGAAACAACAGATTGGAAAACCTTGACCATGAACTAGCTACTTGGAAAATTAACAACCTATGAGATGAGACTGCCATAGAGAAATTCAAATGTAAGGGAGGCAACCTTTAAGACAGAGAATAATAAAGAAGAAAAAGAAGATATATGTTCCTGCTCAGATGAAGAAGAGGCTAAATTTTTCATAAAATTGGATAAAAGCTCAGGTAAATATAAAGGTAAACTTCCATTTAAATGTTTCAATTGTGGAAGAGTTGGACACTATGCTTCTAAGTGTCCTTATAAGAAAAAAAAGAATCAAACTCAGGAATCAGAGAAAAGTATATCAAAGAACCGGAAGAAATGGAAGAGATTCAACATAAAATCTTTCTATGCTCAGCAAGACAGCAGTGCATCTGAAGACTCAGCTAAATTCTCAAGTGAAGAAGGAACATCTGAATTTGTATTGATGGCTATAGAAGAGTTGGAAGAATGCCTTCTAGAAGATGAGGAAGAAGGTGAAGTGGACCTTGAGGGGGAGCTAAGAAGTGCCTTGGAGGAAATTGATAGACTCAAACTGAAGTGCAGAAAACAGAAATACATTCTCCTCAAATATGTAAGAGAAGAACAAAATTCAGAAGTCCTCATTCAGTTGAAAGTAGAGCTTGAAGAAGCCAAGAAGGTAGAAGATATTTTACTTAAGAAAATCAAGGATAAAACTCAGGAACAAGAGAAATTGGAAGAAGAAGTAATATGCTTAAGGAAGAAATTAGAAAATGCCCAGAGGAAAATAGATACTTCTCAAATGACAAGCTCTGGTAAGTTGAATGAGATTCTAGATGCTCAAATATCTCCCTTGATAAAAACTAGGATAGGCTATGAAGGAGAATCAAGAAAAGACAAAGAAAAGGAAAACAGAAATATCACTTTTGTAAAAGCATATGAGAATATCAAAGTAGTTCAGAAGATTCCTAAAGAAGAAGAAAACTGCAATGAAGTAGATGGAAATCAAAAGGAATCACAAATGAAAAAGGATGAAATAAATAAACTGTCAACTAAAAAGGGCTCATATTGTTAAGTCCCTATATTAATAGTGTAGTCTCTTATTATGTTAGTGTAGCCCCACTTATTGTTATTGTTTTACCCCTGTAACCCCCATATTTTTATTATTGTGCCCTTACATTATTATTGTTAGGTCGGCTAGGATTACATTGTGGCCCCACTAGGATTATATTGTGGCCCCATGGACTCCTATATATAGAAGGAGATTTTGTTCATTTGTATCATCCAAGAATTGTTCATTTATGTAATGTATTGGAGGTTTCCCCCTCGAAGTGGCTCATTTCTAAGGCGTTGATATCTCTTTTCTTCTATTTTTGGAGTTGGTTACACAACATTTGGTATCAGAGCTTTGGATTCTAGGGTTTTGCTGCTCCAAAAAGGTCATCATGGAATTTTCGCTATAACTTTTTTTTCTACGAAGTTTCAGAAGCTGAAATTTTTAGGGTAGTGCTTTTACAGGCTCCTGAATTTCATCTCAAAGAGGTGATCGTGGGAAAAGTTCAATAACTCTCTCTCTGGGGATCGGATTGGAGTGCCATAAAAAGTGGTCACAAGCACATGGACTGTAGTTTCTTGGCTATCAATTTCAGAGACAAAGGACAAAACAGTGACATGTGGCAAGTCGTACAAGTTCGCTCTACTGAACCAGTCCATAATTAGGTCATTGTGGGAGATTGGACACAACTTTGTCTTGGAGAATTCAAATTAGGTCAGACCTGTGGAATTCAAAAGAGAATTCAGAGGGATATTTCATTGCTGAATTTTAGATATTGAAGAGTCGCAATCACAGAGATAATCCAATTCCAATATTGAGCTCCTCAAAAGCAAGTAAAAGGTGTGTATTGTTTTTTCCTGAATTGCATAAATCTTGTTTGAAAAATCAGTTTGAAGTGATTCCAAGGGCCTATTGAGCATATATTTCAGTATTGCATTCTGAAATTCCTCCTAAAAATAATTCAACACCCATGAAGCCCTCAGAAATCTATACTATGATGCATGAAGTGGAAGAATTGCAGTATGAGATATCAAAATTATGGTACCAAGTGCAACAAATTTCGATCTTACAAAGAGCAACCGAAGATGACATAGATGGTTTAAAAGAAGAAATGGAGGCTAATTTGGATGGTTTGAAGGATAAAATAATAGCTAATATGGATGATAAATTAGTGGAAGATGACATCGAGCATCAACAACAAGTTCTCCAACTCTCAAAGGATAACCTAACTTTGGTGTAGAATCTAATGAAACAATAGGAATATCAACATCACATCGAAAGAAGTTCTGAAGTAGCCACAAAAACAAGAACTCGACAAGTACGATCAATTTCAGAGTATCTCATCAAGTGGAAGAACTGTCCTGTAGAAGATTCCACATGGGAGGATGAGAATTTTATACAGAAGCATCAATAAATAATCAAGTGTGTAGGACAACACTTGTTTGAAGGAGAGGGGCATGTTAAGTCCCTATATTAATAGTGTAGTCCCTTATTATGTTAGTGTAGCCCCACTTATTGTTATTGTTTTACCCCTGTAACCCCCATATTTTTATTATTGTGCCCTTACATTATTATTGTTAGGTCGGCTAGGATTACATTGTGGCCCCACTAGGATTATATTGTGGCCCCATGGACTCCTATATATAGAAGGAGGTTTTGTTCATTTGTATCATCCAAGAATTGTTCATTTATGTAATGTATTAGAGGTTTTTTCCTTGAAGTGGCTCATTTCTAAGTCGTTGATATCTCTTTTCTTCTATTTTTGGAGTTGGTTACACAACACATATACTCCTGAATATGTCAGATTTTGAAGCCATCAAAGGAGATTATTTCCTCCTATGAAAAGTGCCACCTGTTATGCCTGCCACAAACTGGGACATATTGCTGCATATTGTCATACAAGAGGAATAAATACAAACCAGCAAAGGATGCAAACAGTGAAAATTTTTCCTCAAGCAAACAAATGGAGAAAACAACCTTTCATCAGGTATGCAAATTGTTTTTATGGATACTGTTTTTACTATAAAGAATTTGGCCATAAAATCATAGAATGCAGAAAATATGGACGAAGAATGATGTTCAAAACCTCAAGGAGGTTTATGAATCATGGAGAGTTTACTCATACTTATAATTCTGCTAAATATATACTCAAATGTTGTGTATGCAATAAAAGTGGACATATTTCTTCCAAATGTCCTCTCAGAGAATGTGGTTCATTACCTCAGAAAAGGTGCCAAACAAGAGGATGCTTGTAGTGGAAAAAGAAGGTGAATGAATGTGACTTGGCTCTAATAGCTCAAGATCTGAAAAGCTAATGGTATTTGGACAATGGTTACTCAAAGCATATGTCCGGAGATAGAAGAAAGCTTATAACCTTTGATGAAAAGAAATCTGGAAATGTTACTTTTGGCAATGATAAAGCGGGAAAAATCAAAGGAAGAGGCTCAGTCAGTCTGGATAATGGCAGAGGAAAAGCCAGGATGTACTATTTGTGGATGGGCTGAAAGCAAATCTGCTGAGTGTTAGTCAAATGTGTGATAAAGGCTGTGAGGTTCTTTTTAGAGCACAAGACTGTGAAGTAAGATCAAGCACCACTGGAAAGACCCTGATCAAAGGTGTTCGAACAGAAAGCAATGTCTACGTAGTGAAAGAAGAAAATGAGGCATGCCACCTTAGCAAATTTGAGGAGTCATGGTTATGGAATAGGAGATTGGGACACCTAAACTTTGATCATATCATAAGTCTAAGAAAAAATAATGTAGTCAGAGATATGCCAATCATAAAGAAACCTTCAAATACAATATGTAAATCCTGTCAGCTAGGTAAGCAGACCCGCACATCCTTCAAAACCAAAGAGAAGCTATCTACAAGCAGACCTCTTCAAATTGTTCACATGGATCTGTGTGGACCTTCAAGAACTAGAACACCAAGTGGAGAATCCTATTTCATGCTAATAATAGATGATTTTTCCAGAATGACATGGGTTTCATTTCTCAAATACAAATCGGAAGCACTTGAGAAATTCAAGATATTCAAGGAATTGGCAGAAAATCAAACAGGATGCAAGCTAAAGTGCATCAGATCAGATAGAGGAGGTGAATTCACAGACTATGATTTTGAAGACCTATGCAATGAGCATGGAATAAAACAACAATTCGCAATTGCAGGAACACCTCAGCAAAATGGAGTGGCAAAGAGACAAAACAAGTATGTACAACATATTTCCAGAGCCATGATGCAAGAAAGTAACATTCCTCAAACCTTTTGGGCAGAAGCAGTACACGCAGCTGTGCATATCCTAAAAAAAGCTCATTTAAGACCAAACAGTGAAGACTCCTTATGCACTATGACATGGTAAACCAGCATCCATCAAGCACTTTAGAGTCTTTGGAAGTAATTGTTTCATAAAAAATAATGATGAAAATCTAGGAAAGTTTGATGCAAGAGCATATGAAGGGATATTTTTAGGATATGCATCCAAGAGTAAAGGTTACAGGTGCTACAACAAAATGCTTCACAAAATTGTGGAAAGTATTGATGTAATATTTGATGAAGAACTATTAGACAAGACAAGAAGTATAGATTGTAGCAATTCTCCAGAATATCATGAAGAAGAGAATCAAGATGATGATGAAATAAGCAAGACAACAGAAGATACTGAACTGAGATCAAAAGGTCCCTTAAGATACACTTAAAAGAACCATCCAGAAGATCAAATTATTGGGGACAAGAGTGTAGGTGTACAGACAAGAAGACAACTAACTAAACAGACAGAAGAGGTATACCTAGCAATGTTATCACAAATAGAGCCAAAGAAGTTTGAATAAGCCAGCAAAGACAAACATTGGGTGAATGCTAAGAATGAAGAATTGGACCAAATTGATAAGAACAACACCTGGGAACTAGTTCCAAGACCCAGTGAGAAAAATTTCATTGGCTCAAAATGGGTATTCAAGAATAAGATGAATGAAAAAGGATAGGTAATCAGAAATAAAGCCAGACTTGTGTGCAAGGGATATTCACAGGTTGAAGGTCTTGATTATGATGAAACATTTGCTCCTGTAGTCAGAATGGAAGCTATTAGACTATTTCTAGCTTTTGCTTGCTACCATGACTTCAAGGTATATCAAATGGATGTGAAGTCTACCTTCCTGAATGGAGATTTAGAGGAAGAAGTCTATATGGAACAACCAGAAGGGTTCTCCTTAACAGATAATGTAGACTATGTGTGTAGATTAAAGAAAGCATTATGTGGGCTGAAATAAGCTCCTCAAGCATGGTATTCAAGGCTGGACAAATAATTGCAAAAACAAGGGTTCAAGAAATGAGGAGTAGACAACAATTTGTACATAAAAGCAAATGAAAATGAAATTCTAATTATAGTAGTGTATGTAGATGATATCATGTTTGGAAGCAACAAAGATGAGTTAACAAAAGGATTTGCTAAAGAGATGAAATCAAAGTTTGAGATGTCTATGATTGGAGAGCTCACCTTCTATCTAGAACTTCAAATTCAACAAAAGAACACAGGCACATTTATCTCACAAGAAAAATACTTTAAAGAGATGCGGAAAAGATTCAAAATGGAAGACTGCAAACTTGTGTCAACTCCCATGACTACTAGATGCAAGCTTTGTGTAGATGATGGAACAACTGAATAGATAAAAAACTTTACAGATCCATGGTTGGAAGTCTGCTATACCTAACAGCTTCCAGAATAGATATTGTTCTGGTTGTAGGACTTGTGGCAAGATATCAAGCAGCACCAAAACAAAATCACTTACTAGCAATTAAAAGAATATTCAGATATCTACAAGGAACTGCACATCATGGGCTATGGTATCCAAAAGGAAAAAAATTCGTTTTGACAACATATACAGATGCAAATTGGGCCAGCTGTGTTGATGACAGGAAAAGCACAAGTGGAGGTGCATTCTATTTATGAGAAAGTCTGGTGGCATGGCTAAGAAAGAAACAAACTTCTATCTCTCTATCTATAGCAGAAACAAAATACATAGCAATAGCAGCATGTTAAACACAATTCATGTGGATGAAACAAACCATCCAAGACATGAAGGTAAGCTTTGATGAACCTATCTCTATCAAATGTGATAATACAAGTGCAATAATCATATCAAAAAATCCTGTGCTTCATTCAAAAACTAAACATATTCCAATCAAGTATCATTTTCTTAGAGAACAAATAGCTCAGAAGGTAGTGAAGTTGGAATATGTGCCAACAAAAGAACAGACAGCAGATATATTTACAAAACCTCTTGCTAGAGAACCATTTGAATATTTGAGAGATAGACTAGGGGTAGTGTCTATAGATGCTACTCTCTGATATGAAGAGAAATCATCATTTTAGGGGGAGAACAACAAAGAAAACATCATTCCAGGGGGAGATCAGTTCACAAGGAATGCCACAAAGAGCATGGAACAGGTCCTCAAGATCAGAATATCAACCCCTTGCCATTGATGTCAAAGGGGGAGGAAAAGCTATAGACAGAGAATATGTTAAAGGGGCCAAGCAGAGTGATGTATTGCCATCAATGCCAAAGGGGGAGACTGTTAGAAATGTTTTCATTGATGGCAAAGGAGATGACAAAGTTAGCAACAGAGGCAAAGGCGAAGACAGCAGTAGAGGCAAAGGAGAAGACAGTAGCAGAGGCAAAGTAGAAGATAGAAAAAGGGAAGTAGGAGAGAGACAGGGCATCATAATAGACTTGGAGAGCTAGGATAGAAAAAGGGAAGCAGGAGAGTTTATTTATAGTGACACCAAGAATACATAGACAGGGCAGCAGAATAGACCTGGAGAGCTAGAAACAGAGTACTGCAAGTAAATTTCATTGTGTAGATGAAATGAATTGTTTTAGCATTATATAGACATTGTTGGCGTAACCTTCAATAAGAATTTATGTGAGAACTTGTGCACGGTGAAAGCTTTGTGTAAGGGGTCATTTTGGGGTTTTTTTGTTTACATGTGACTGTTGAAAATGGCTTTGTGGAACCCAGAGGAACTAGCAAGTTTTACCCTATATTTTTGACATATGCAGTAGTGGACCCTGTCTGTTTAAACACATTAAATCTCCGTATAAATGGCCTGGCATCGAGTTCTATTTCTAGTGCTAAAATCAATAGAAGTGAATCATAATAGATTGAGTTTTTAATGCCAGAGGAGGTACCTGTATTACAAATACCTATCGTGAATGGCATGCATTTGAATACATGGGTTGTTCACAAACTGTCTGCATAGAAATCTGGTAAGGAAGTCTCGATAGGAGCAAATGAAATTTGGTTCTTTTTGGGTGGAGAACGTAAGTAATGGCGACACCCGACTGTTGAACTTATTTAACCCTGCGTTGAACTCTATTTAGGTCAAAGAATAATTAATTGTGGAAGCAGTTACCCTATATTAAGAACGAATATACAATAGAGCGTGTTTATGAAATCGTAGAGTTAAATGTCATGAGGTGGAACCTTGAATGTAAGTGGAACCCTAATCGTGAACAGTAAAACCAGAGGTAAGAAAACTAGCAGTATCGCGCGGTGTCAAAAGTGGTAAGTGGATTTTTCATTTTGAATGCGATCTATGTCTTTAATCAACACGTGTCCTAAGGCGGTTTTGTAAAACAATTTTTTTCGCGCAATTTTTATGCGTTAATGTTCGTATCAATAAAAAACGCGAAACTTGCTAAGGATCATTGGATTGAGGTTTGAGGAGCGATGAGCTCACTACCTTTGGATGCAAGGGGTAGTTTAACTACTGGGGCCCAGTTCATCACGCAATTATGGTGAATTAACACGCAGGCATGTTAGTTATGCGATTGCCGTCGGATGTGCACCCGATTGGAGTTTGGAACGCGACGTGTTTTCTAACCATCGGATGACAAGGTAGACATTGGATGATAAGGTAGATCCTGTGGGCCTGAAACTATATCTTTCGATTTGGGGAGTATATATATATGTTGGTATATAATGTATTGATATATATATATATATATATATATATATATATATATATATATATATAAAGACTGAATGTTATATATTGAATTTGCATACCTGTGTATATATATATGTTGGTATATAATGTATTGATATATATATAAAGACCGAATGTTATATATTGAATTTGTACACGGGTATATTATAATATGGTGCAAAAATTAATCAGAATATATATATATATATATATATATATATATATATGTTCAAAGGGCACTGTCATTTGGAATGAATTAAAGGTGCGGACTTTATCAAACATATGTGGGCCCGACTATATGGGTGCATGGAAGGGCTGACCCACATAATTGTGTTGTTTGTCCTAAGTCAAAGAAATGCGTGTAGAGCTTTGGCTTCTTGGAATATACGAATGGTGGTTCATTGATATAAAACCCAAGGTTTATTAAAAAGTTTTTTTTTATAACATTTGATTGGGGTGCGGATATATGTTTTATGAGAATGACAAGTCGTGGGTGTACATTTAATGAGTATGAGCATTTTTTTTTTTAAATGTGAAACCAAAGGTTATATCTTTGATGGTTGAGGTCGTATTATGTAATGAATATTGTGAGTTCAGATATATATGATCCCGTATTGTTAAAAAGTTTTTTTTTTAATATAACGCCGAGAGTTTTTTGTGTTGTATTAAGAGAATAGTTATATGTGCAACAGTTACAAAACTGCAATGAGCATCGAAAATGCAGGAATGAAAAAGACAGAGGAGGTCGTAGAAGAAATTGAGAGAAAAAACAGAGAGAGCAGGGTTGTTGAATGGATTTGAAATTTATACTGTAATTGAATGAAAGAGTTTGTAATTGTTTTTACATTGTTTGTAATGTAATTGGAAAGTCTCCAGAGAAATACAAAATCCCACTGTAAAGTTGAAATGAATACTTTTTCCTGAATAAGCTGGTAAAAGAAAAGAGAATGCAGAATTGAAGCAGAAGAATTAAGTAAAACAGATATGAATTTTTGTTGGATAGATAAGTCGTTCTTGCAGACAAGACCGACCTCCCAAGTGTCCTACAGATAGCTAGCAACAAACGGAAAAATTGGAGGACAGTAGTTAAAAAAAAGGTACAGAACAGAGCTGATATCCAAGTTAAATTAGCAAGTGTTTTTCTTATGAAAAAGGAAGGGAGTTGGAGCTTCCTTGGAAGTTGTAGCTTGCAGAATTGAGGTTGGAGCCTCCTGTAGGTTGGTGCCTATAGAAAATCAGTGGTGAGAGGGAGTTGGAGCTTGCCTTTGCATCACAACAATAATAAGATGTGGTTTTATCCCTTTATGGGTTTCCACTTATATCTGTTGTCTCTGTGTGTGATGTTTATGTGTTGATGTGATTATTCAATCTGCTTAATACTTGTTGCTCTCATAATAAGTCTGCTATTACATTATCTTAACACTTATGTTCGTATATTAAGATTTTTCACATATAAAGTTGATCATGAAGATAAAGTGTAATTAAGTTCAATTGAAAGTTTAAAAATTCATGAATGTGTTAAACTGATTCACCACCCCCCCCCCCTGCCCTTCAGTTTAACTAAGGTTTTAACAATGATGGGAAGCTCTTCCATTTCTAATGGATTAGACTGTTAGGTAGACTAGAAGGAGAAAATCTCCTACAGGATATCATGGGCTGATATTTTCAAGACACTCAAAGAAATAAGGTCTATAGGAGAAGTATGCCTTGTTTGAGGAGACCATAGCAGAATGACTTTCTTACATGAAATAGGGAGAAAAATTTGTAGTAGGATTTGCTTCTGTGATAGAGGGATCAACCACAACTACCACTAGAAGACTTGCTTCAATGTTAGAGGGAGTTGGTTTCAGAGATTGAAATGAAGGATCCTAGCGAGATACATTATTTCTTGGTATTGGAGATTTAGATTTGGTGGATCTCACGATGTACATGCAATTGATATTTTCTTTGCAATGAAAAATACTAAGCCAATATATGATCAAGTAGAGGAAGATAAATTGGGTTGCAACAAAGCATGGTTGAGGTACCTACGTGGTACAATGGATATGGTTTGAGATATGTCTCAGGTGGTGAGGTGAGCTGCAAGATATACAGATTCATATTGGCCGATGACTGAAAAGGAAAAAAAGAGAACATCAGGGTGCTGCTTCATATTGGGATTAGTTATGATATATTGGTTTAGTAATGAAAAATTATTTCGCACTCAGTTTAACAAGATCAATGTATATCACAACTTGTGTTGCAAGTTGTGAAGCAATGTGACTTTAGAATATTCTTGCATGAATCCTTGATCAATATAATTCATCTGAGACATGGTGTAGAGAGGAATAGTGGATCTCTAGTACATATACACATATGAACATATTATAGAAATTCTCACCAAGCCTCTATCTAGAGTGAAGTCTGTATACTTCAGAGACAAGCTTAGTATGATGAAGAATGTCTACCTCATTGAGAGGGAGGGTTGATGTCTTTACAAGATTAAGGAAGACCATCTCCTGAAGCCATAACGAGATTTTACTAAGGGAGATGGATACATTCACCTGAGAATCTAAAAGGGCATGGTTGGGTCATAAAGGACTTTGACCAAAGGTGAATAGCCCAAGGAAATGATAGGATTAGACATCTTCTCTTAGAAATTATAAGGACTAGGATGGGTCATAAAGGAATTTGACCATAGGAGATAGATGTAATTCATTTGAGAATCCATAATTATTTTTTATTGAGGTGAATGGTCCAACAATAGATTCTCTCTTGAGAAGCCAGAAGGAATTGGCTGGGTCATAAAGTACTTTGACCATAGGAGATTGATACATTGACCTAAGGATACATAAATATTTTTGGCCCAAGGTAAAAGGCTTTGGATACTCACATTGCCTAGTCCAAAATGGAGTTATCCATAGACATGCATCAACATGGCAAGCTGATGAAATTTTCTTATGGAGGATAAATTTCAGCTAAGGGGTAATATGTTGCAGCCATGGAGAATACTTCCCTCGCTAAGAGGGAGTGTTTAATTTTTGTAACATCAAGAGGTATTTCCACATGACAAGAGGCCTCCTAAGTTGGCTTAAGAAAATTATGAAAATAAAAATAAAATAAAAAATATTTTTTTGGGGCTTCATGTAGGCTCAAAATGGACAAGTAGACCCCACCATGAAAGGGTGTGTCCCTTGGTCAAATTCACCCATTTGACCTATATAAATACATGTTGTGCTACTCCACTTTGATAATCATAATAAAAAAAACATATTATCTATAATGTACTAGGATAATTTTGAATGAATAGATATAATTGTCTCAAACAATTCCAAGAAAATGTTTCCAAAAATATTTATAAACTCCTTTGACACCTTTTCACGAACAATTAATGCGCATTCTTTGGAAATCACTATCAATAGATAATACAAGACTTTTGATAAATATTTTTCTTGAAAGGAAACTTTATTCAATAACTTGGACAAAAATTAGACTTCTATTTAAGAGAAAAATCAATGTTTTACATGACCATTGAAGAACAACTTCCAATCTGGGAGAATTTGTCAAGTTTATAATGCCATTCGAAGCAAACACCTAGATTTTTCTCAAAAATGATGAGAAAATTGAACACACTATATAAGGTTATTCAACTACCAAGAAAATATAGGATTATGAACTCAAACTAAGGGAAAATATTCAGATCTAGGGTTATTTGAGATGTATATCAGTTGTCCCTTTTGAATACTAGAAAAAGGGATTCATCTGACGTTAAAAACCTCTGAAACTGGTGTCTTCATTGCATAAATTACTCTGTCTTCTAGTGTTGGTATCTAACACATAAATCAAAACCTCCTTTTAAAGTAACACATGATCCCTTGATGGTAGAAATTAACCTCCTCTTAGAACTTCAAATTCTTAATACACCTTGGGAGAAATGAATGTGAGGGCTCGGCCTTAATGACAGTCTTGGGCACCAAATTGAATCTACCTTTTTTTCCACATAAATATGAAGGTGATCAAATCAACCCTAACTTGAAATAATTATATCCTCCCAATGTAAAAATAAGTTTGGCCTCAATCTGCTAAATGATATCTTCTAACTTGAAACCAAATCTCTCTCTGCAAATAATGATTTTTGGCACTATATTCTCATAAAAATATCAGGAATTCCATTATGATCTCCTTCGAAGCTTGATCTGTGGCTGCTAAACAAATTAATTCACCCTTGAAAGAATTAACTTGGTCCTTTGATCTTGGAAGGGGAGCCAATCTGGATCTGGTTGAGAAATTATTCCCCAAGGTGCACTTTTCCTTGACATATTTCCTTTAGAACTCAGTCTTGTACATCTTGATACTCGACCTCCTTGGAAGGAAAATGATCTTGGAAATTGGAGTCTATGTAGCTCTACAACCAAATTAAATTATAATGTTTTGGATTCCTGTGAAAAATTATGATTATATCTTCAGGAAGTGAACAAGAAAACCAATCCAACTAGAGTGCAAAATAGTTTCCCCCGAAGAAGGAAGAGATCTAGCTAGGGTGGAAAAATATCCACCGAAACTAGAAAGAGGATCCTGCTTGAAAGAATCAAGATAGAAACTCTCTTGAGTCCCCACCAATGACAATGAAATATGATTCAATAGAATTATTAGAAAATGAGTCCACCATCCTTTTATAATTTCCATTTGAGCCTCCAAAGCTTCAAGATTTCCCCCTATTTAATATTATTTTATTGGTGTGGGCCATTCTCCACTAAGTTACTTTTATTGCCCTTTTTAATAAAATAATATTTTCCACCCTTTCCAAATAAAATGATATTTTCCCTATTTATCAAAATTGGGAAAATTCCTTAGTAACTTATGTGTTTAAAAAATAAGGGATATTTCATTATCTCTCTAAGATAAATTGCATGTGTGGAGGAAGAAGGAAGAATTTATTGTTTGATCGAGTTGATTTCTTGATAGTTTGACCAAGCTTTGACCGAGTCAATAGATCTATTATTTTATCGAGTTTGACTTGTTTTTTGACCAATATTTGGTTGAGTTTGATCACAAAAGAGGTAGAGTTTACTGTAAAGGAGGTTGAGTTTGACCACATGATTCAACCACGGGTCTGAGTTGACCACAAGGGGCTAATTTGACTAGATTGAGAACTTGACTAGATTTGACTTATTGGGTGGTTTGACTAGCATTGAATGGATAGAATTTTAACCAAGTTTGACTGGTATTTAGACTTGGATTTTGGCACATATTTCTAGATAATTTTTTGGAATTATAAACCTTGCTGAAGAATAATTTATCCTAGAAGAAAAGTTGTTGAGTTTTCTCCCAAGTTTGGGTTTCCCATGGTAACTTTGTTGCCTTATTGTACATGGTTGTCTCTTTATGGTATTATTATGTTCACTTCATTGTTGTTGATATTTTTTGTGTATAATTGATCAATGATATGAGTCGCATATGATAACTAGTTGAATATCATTAGGAAAATTGGTTTCTATTGTTCATCTTATAGAAAATTCAACAATTTGAGAGTTTTAATATGTTGGAGTTTTGTTGATTTTCAATGATGGGGTACATAATGTCATATTAAAACCAAGGGAAAAGACATTTTTATGAATAATCAAAAAAGGAGGCAAGGCCTTCAAATAGAAATTAAGGATTAGAGGTTTTTGATGGATTTTTATGGTTGAAAACATGCAATAACAACAAACTAAGGATGGTTTCAACCCTAAAGAGGAGGATTTTATCGTGCAACAATGATATATTTTTATTTTATCCTATTTACTAATGAAACTCCTTATTTAACAACCATAAAAATAAAGCATAAATTTACTTTTTAACAAGTTTTCCACATAAAACCCTATCCCTAACCCTAGGTATCTGGTAAAAAGGAAGATGAGAATAAATTTAATTGATTGAATGTATGATCAACACAATATTGACTAATACCTTGTACTAAATCTGCTAAATAGTGTCTCCTAGGGAAATATTCAATGAGAAGGACTTTTATGGAGTAAGGGAGGATGACTAGGGAATCCAATTTTAAATCCCTAGTGATTTTCCTCGTGAGAGAATAATTTAATTTTAAGGAATGCACACTCAGGGTTTCCTTAAAGTTTTCAAGGAGAAAAATTTTGCATACTATAATGGATCAAAATTTCAACATAGATTTAATTTTAATCATGGAATAAAATAGAAACCATGCTACAAAAATACAATGTGCAAAATATAAAAAATATGCATGAAACTTACAAAATTTTCCAAAGAAACTCTTCGTTCAATCATATGAAAAAAATTCCCCACAAAATTCCATTTCAAAGAGAATTTGCACCATAGATGTTATGTAGAATTATGATCTACAGATAAATCAAATTCCCTAAGTGTGGTGCTAGGCACTTAGAACAACAGATTAAAGAGTTTTCTATCACTTTCTCTAAGAATAAATAGACATACAAAAAGATAGAAGAACCTACTTATGATCCAAGTGCTTCCTATTCTCCTTCTGTCGATTTTGTTGTAGCCTCCAATCTAACTTAGATCGCCAGATTGATTTATGCAAGTATAAACGGAGAACAGAAAACAAATTGCAATATACAAATGCCTAGTTATCTTAATCACTTAAATCGATTAAACATGAAACATATATATCATTTAAGAGTCCATTGCATGAGAAATAGAAACATAAACATATACATATATGGGAAAATGAACAACAATATTTATTAAAGAGTAGAAGGGGGAGGTTACAACCAATGATCGATTTGATGTCACCAGCTCCAACTTCATCCCAGCCTCATCACATTCAATATCTCACCAACAGCTTCTTATGCAACACAGTTATTCCCTTGAGAGGCAGTGTTGGTGAGCTCATAAGTGATATAACATATACTTCAAACCTTGGAAATCTCACAATAGAAGCCATGAATGATTTGTTCTTCTCTTAGGGCATATAATAACTGAAATGATAGGGGATGATAGACCCTATTTCATTGGTAATGTGGATGATGTCCAGTTTGACAAGGTCATGGGGGATGATGCCCAAATTAACCTATAATAGCTACCCCATAAAGCATGAAGCCAGAATAATAACAATATTTTTGAATGAGATGCTTTATGACATGATGAGCTAGAATTGAAGCGGAGTGGTGACTTGCATCAATCTTACAATACATTACATCATGATATTTTCATCTTGATCACGAATTGTTGAGGGAGGCATTCCCATGCTTAGCACATAAACTATCTAATAGCATGTACATAGTGCAGAAAGTCATCTACATTGGAATGTTGCCCAATAGAGACATGCCTACAGATATAGGCCCGTGTTAGGATAATGATATGTATGTAAGGTCATTGTACAGATTATGTGTACAACAAACCTAAAATTGCAGCCCGGATGGATAAAAATAGATCCAGGGTATTCTTATCTCGTTCACTCGATTTTTTGGGTACACATCTAGCCATGTGAATATATGATTTGTAGTCGAACATGGTAAGACATCGTTTGATTACTAGCCAATGATCTCAGCTGTTAACAAACATTAGAGAACCACCATTGATGTTAATTGCTCTCAAGGTACTACAACACATTTTGCAAGGCGTGAATAGATGATTTGATGTCGAACGCCAAACTAAATATTTCGGTCAAAGGTCTGGAAGCGATGATCTTGTCGATGTTGTAACAAGCCTCATGGTACTGGAAGATGATGTTTCTAAGTAAAATTCCTAGATGATGATTTGATGTCGAAAAGAAGCCACTTTATCGCGAAATGGGGGTTACTGATTTCAGATACAAAATGTGACTTGATATAGCAATCTTCATGGATAACTGTCATGAGAATGAAGGTTTATGAGTATTGCAAAAGGATGAGTATTCACTGGATGACTTCTCTTGAACATATCAGTGACACTGAGATGAGTTGGGAGCATTGACCCAAAATTTAAGTGAAGGTATGATGAACCACAGGTATGAATGAACCGTCAAGAAGATTACCCAACCCAAATAGTCATGATGATGGAGTGAAGTGTCATGTTCAAGAGTGACCTGCTACCGTAAAAGTTCTGTTCACTTTCCCAAATTTTCTCCGGTCATTTGACAACCAATACCTATTTATTTTTTCACAAGCTTGAGGAGGATAACATATGCTTGATCTATAATTCAACCCTTCGGGTGAATAATGTATCACTATTTAATAATTTAATGAGTATAGCGATGAATGAAAATTGATTTTTTCCATGATCGACAAGCTCGTCGCTATTTTATGTTTTAACAAGCCTAACGACAATGACAACCCGAACCTTTTTCATATTTAGAGAGTTTGAAAAAGAGAACAAAAGAAAACTCCATAATTAATTTTTCGTAAAGTTGTCGCTCAAATCTGAAAAGGTGTAAAATGATATCTGAGAGAACCTCTTAGCCATGTTCGACTAAGGTTTTCCTTTTTCGTAAATAATCTATTTCATTCCAGAAAAGGGTTAAACTTATATTGAGTAGATGTCAATTCATTTAATTTTACGAGCTCGAAAAGACAAGTGCTCGACAATATTTTCACATTATCAGAGTTTGAAAAGAGCTAAAAGAAGACTCCAGGGGTTCCTTTTTGCTATTATTGAATCTTGAAAAAGAGGAAAAGGTGTGCTTCAAGTCCTTTTTCATTTTTATCAAAGCTTGAAAAATAAGGATAAAAGTATGCTTTGTGGTCAAATCATTCTCGAAATAAATGTGCATGACTAATCTGCTATATCAGTTGCAAACCTTTTCAGAACAACATCAAATGGATTAAAAATACCTGTTTCGTGATAAAAATTGAATAAAACCATAATCACAGCAATAAATATGATTTGCAAATAATCAAATGACTAGTTAAAAGAGTTTTGCTATTCATTTTTACCATTTGAAGTTACCATTTTCATTTTGGAGCTCTGAACCTGTTTTTTCCCCCGAACTTCAGCTGTTGATTGTGATCAATTCTGTGGATGGTTTTCATCACCGTTTTATCCAGGTTGGTGCCATAAACCTCTTTCCTTCAGTAGTATTTTTTTTTCATTTCATTGCATTTTTTTAGGGATTTTGGCCCCTTACGGTAAATATATTTTCAAAAGAGGGAAATGCACCCTTGGATGTCAAAACCTGCATTGGAATGCACCTGAAATGAAGGCTAGGTGCATATGCAACGCATTGTCTCTTGTCCAAGGTTTCGTTGGGCACAATTCACATTTTTTATTCTTGCAGTGTGCCCAAATTTTGCCTAGTTTTTTGCATGAAAATAGTCCCTATGAGTCTTATGGTTGTATTTCAGGGATTTGACAGACCAAAATGATAATTACTTAGAGGGAAAGAGAGCATGAAGAAAAAAACATGATTTCCCTTAATGATCTGGGTACAGTAAGAGCCCTAAGAGATTGTGGGTTATTGAAGTACTTTTGTCTATTGAGTATGAGGCAACAAATGGAGCTATTGGAGTTCCTTGTTCATGCATGGGATACTAAAATTGAGGCATTTCATTTCGGGAACAAAGTATTCCTAATTTTAGTGGAGGATATCTATTTTCTGATAGGTTTTCGAGGAGAGGCCTACCCATTTCCCTCTCGTGGTCTACTCTCGGAGGAGAGACGGTGAGAGACTATATATTGTAGTATTGCAATCTAGGGGAAGAGCCTAGCAAGGATGGGAAAATAAACATCCACGATGTTCGTGATTTTCCATTGAGAACCATCTTATTCATGATCGCAAATCTTGCTGGCACCGCTACACTCCATGTAGCAAGCATATCTTATATGTAGTATGCACTAGAGTGCATGGAACCAATAATTTTCAATTGGGTTGAAGCTGTACTTTCTCAAATGAAAGAAAAAATGAGCAAGGAAAAAGGAGGAAGGAAGAAAAAAATCAACTATGGTTCGATCCTCATTTCTTTTTCCTTAGAGAGGATTCCACTGGTACAGACTCAACATGTGACACTGGGTATATCTAACCCCAAAGATCCGAGGATGAAGAGATGGGTAGAACTAATGGCTAGACATGCAGTCCAATCATCCACTGTGTTCTCGACTACATTATTCCCCTGGTTCAGGCGACAGAATATCGCCATTGATGCTTATGCATATGCAGGCGTCGAATTTTTAGGAGATCTAGACTTAGATTTACCAGTAGGCGCTTGGGGGGGGGGGTGCAATTGGTAAGAATTTTTTGACCATTTTTTTTATTATTTTTCTAAGGTTTATACATGTTTTTGTGTTTTTATGTTTTCCCAAGACTAAACTAAAGTTTTAATATAGTGAAAATGTGGATCGATTTCAACCAGTGGGAGAGCCAGAGCATGGAGTGGATGAGCCAATAGAGAGGGTTGTTGGGAGAGCAGTCCTTTAGGATTTGGATATGTCTGAGACTTTTGCTAAGCTTCAGCAGTACATACAGGGGTTGACCTTCGGGATTTCGAATTTCTAGATCAAAGAGTTACCCATGCGACTGCAGCGCCACACTATTAGCGTTCCTAACCACTGAATGCAGTTACTGCGTAGGATAGCTAGATCAATAGCATGATGTCACGAGCACCACTAGATTACTTTTGACATGTTGCATACATTTTGAGGTCAGATGACCAATGTGTCTTGGGTACAAATTTTGTAAAAACATATAACTATCTATCTATTTTGATTTCAGTGTTTTCCTATGTTTATTTCACAAACCTATTCAATTATGTGAATGCATCTTTGCAAGAGTTACAAATTTCTGTTTATAACATAATTCACTAAAGAATCAGTCAATGTGTTCAAGTTTCTGGAAATGTGTTGATATTGAATAAAATCAAAATGTCTTTCCAAAAGTCGAACTCTTAGGAACATACGATGCAGTGTTGGATTTCTAACAGTATAAACACTAATATGTTGTAATACCACAAGTTGTGAGTCTAACCTTATGATTATGCGGTTAATACCAAATGAGATGGCATCAGAGATAATTTCGATCAATGCGCTATACTCAGTGATATTTTTTGTATATCGATCGATACAAATCCCTTGAAAACTCACTAACTCGTTGTTCAGAGTGAAAATGGCCTGTGCTGTAGAGGATAGATTCCGTGTACTTCGACTAGCAACATCATCATACCCAAAAAATGGTTCCATATATTCAGACATCTGCGATGAAATGTAAAGCGGATTACTAAATTCAAGAAAACCCTGGAAAAAAAAACTAATATAGTAAATGAAAATCAACAGCATATATAATATAATACAAAAAATTACTATGATCATGATTAAGCACAATAAAATTTCAGATACAACCCATTTTGGGGTTGTTCCAATGGAATTTCATCATAGTATACCAACTCATAGGCACCCTTAGAAAGAACTCTTTTGACAATATAGGGGCCATGCCATAATGGCTCAAATTTTTCTGTACCTATTACATCAGGTTCTTGATCATAAACAAGGACCAAGTCACCCTCTGAGAAAATGCGAGGCTGGACATGCTTTTCATATTGCGCCTTTATACGTCTCTTATGCTCTTCGTTGGCCAATTGGGCTTCATGATGCATTTCATCAAGATGGATGAGGTTAAAAAGACATGCTTCTTCAGCAGAGGTGTCAAGTAACAAGTCGATTGCGAGTTTTAACGACGGTATTTCACATTGGATTGCCAAGATAGATTTTATACCATACACCAATTGAAAGGGTGTAACTCCAGTTGTGTTTCTCATCGAGGTTTGGTACGCCCACAAGGCCGAGTATAGGGTTAAGTTCCAATTTCGTTTATAAACTCCTATCATTCATTAAAGCATTATTTTAAGAATTTTTTTAATAGCCTCAACTTGTCCATTTGATTGTGGATAATAAGGAATAGAACTATCATGTGACAGTCCTAATTTGGCAGTCAATTCATTCATCATATGGTTGCAAAAATGCGAACCATGATTTGTTACTATAGCCTGTGGGAACCCAAACCGTGAAATGACACAATTAAAGAAAAACAATGCATTTGTTTGTCCTGTTTTGTTGAATGTAGGCATCACTTCAGCCCACTTGGTAAAGTAGTCTATTATGAAAATAATATAACCATTCCCCCTAGACGAACGAGGGTTACAGGTCATGAAGTCAATGCCCCACTTTGAAAATGGTCCCATAGAGACAACAAGATGCATTGGTGTTGGCAGTTTGTGGATTTTACGATCAAATATCTGGCACACATGACAACTTCTGACTGCGAGGATGTAGTTGCGAAATATGGTAGGCCAAAAGTAACCCGTGCAGATTATCTTCTGCATGGTGGCGTATCCAGACAAATGTCCACCACAAGCCCCAACATGACAATCATTTGAAACCTTTTCGGCCTCCTCATGAGTGAGGCACCTTATTAAAATTGTATCGACACCACGATGATAAAGTGTATCGTCGAAGATCAGATAATATTTGGCTTGGTATCGAATATGTCGCTGGTCAGAGCAAGAGGTATCAAGTCAAAATGTCTGGATCCAGAGATAAATGATAAAATCCTCATACCAAGGATCAGATGAATTTCTAAAGATTTCTTTGACTTTGATTTGATGAATTCCAAATCAAATTATTGCAAAATGAAAATTGATTTTGAATACTTGCCCCCTAGCAATTGACGTGATAAAATGTAAGTCATGGGGTTTCAATTTGAAATGACAATGGTATTCCGAAATAGGATATAGTGGCGAAATATTTGGACAATTTGAACAGGCACCAAGGCAAGATTTTCTACGTATGAATACTTTAATTTCGTATCATTGAGATTGCGACTCAAATAATAGATCAAATATTCTATCCCATTTTCTACTTGGAACAATACCATAGAAATGGTCGTATTAGCCGTGGTGATATATAAGAAATAATCACTCTGATAATTGGGGGGACACATTAATGATGCCCGAACAAGTGTATCCTTGACAACATCAAAAGAGCTTGCGCAACTTGGTCCCAATGGAAGGGAATCCCATTTTTCAAGTGTTGAGTAAATCCTTTAGCCATTTCGGCATAGTTGGGTATGAACCTCCTTAGGAAGTTAGCCTTTCCCTGAAGTTTTTGTAACTGAAGCAAATTTGATGACGCAGGCAAATCAAGAATAGCCCGTACCTTCAATGGGTCTATTCGAATTCCTTCTTTTGAGACGATGAATCCTAGAAAATGACTAGAACCAACAAAAAACACATATTTATGTGGATTGAGGCATATTTTGTAGTGTCGGCAATGTAAAAATATAGGTCTCAAATGCATCGAGTGATCAGTCCGGTTTCGTGAATGAGAAGGTAAATAATCTAGCTAGGGTTGAAAAATGTGCTTGATGTCATTGAAAGAATAATCCATTGCTCTCTGAAAAGTTGCCCCAATGTTCTTTAAACCAAACGTGAGTTTTTGATAAGCAAATGTGCCCCAAGGATAGATGAATGTTGTCTTATATTGGTCCTTTGGGCGAATAATGATTTGATTGTAGCTGGAAAATCCATCCATGAACGAAAATATTTCACATCCAGTAGAATCATCAATAATATTTATTACACATTGACACAAAAACATTAGTTGATGGCTTCGTGACAGACATAATAAGCACTTGGGAATTAGAAGTTGGATCCATAGTAACCAAATTTGTGTCCATATTTGGAAATGAATCTGTCAACACAGCTGACGCATGCGATGTCTTAACCATTTTCTAGACTTCAGCATGGTGAGGATAGTCTTGAAAAAAGTGTTCCTCATTAGAAATTATGCAAGGGTAATGAGGTTTCCGATTTCCAATCGATTGATCAGATGATCTTTTCTGCGGGGTAGAAGATTTTTTTTTTTTTTTACCTTTTTTCTTACTTTTGGGTTGCTTGTCACTTTTATCCTTGTTAGATGACATAGCATGGAATTCAAAAGAAGGCACAGGATCATATGTAGTAGAGTGATGTGTGTTTGCAGTACCGATCATACCATCTCTAGCATGAGAGTCCTAGATGGAGGAGGAATAGTAAAATTAGATCATGGCGTGTTAGGAATTTTCTCATAGAGCATACCAGACTGAGTGTAAATCAAGTCTAAATATTGGGCACAAGAAATAACCTGATCTCCAGTGATGATGCCACCCTTAGCCACATCCTCAATTATAGATAGTAACAGGGACTTAATGAACCACTCAACAAGGATCTGATCAGGAACAAATGTCTTAACCATTCTACGACAATAACGCCACTCATGAATATTATCAGAAATGTGAGTAGCATTAGTTTGTTTAAAATTATTCAAGAGTTTCGTTCCAGTTTCATATTGCATGGGTAACTGGAAGTGGGTCAAAAAGACAGTAGCTAGGGCAGTTAAATTGTCAAAGAATCTCTTGGTAACTCAATGTACCATTTTATTGCCGGATCAGTGAGTGTACGCTAGAAAAGACTTAGTCAAACAGAGTCATCATTTAGGGAGTTATATGAACACCAAAAATGATAAGTCATAACATGAGTCGTTGGGTCTTCCCTAGGGTTTCCATTGAACTTAGGAATATCTGAGGGTAATTTATGGGGTATCACCGGCCACCAAGGAGCGTAATTGATTGGGTCATTGGTGAGCCGGTTTAAATCTGGTAACTCTAAAGTTGCAACAAAGGGAAAATATCAATTAAGGTCAGGTTGAGCATAGCCAGGGTATGATGGAATTTCTTGGGAAACAGGCCTTTGAGCACCAACATAAGGAATATTTTGTTAGTAACCCAGATAAGTTTTGTTTTGATAAGCAAACATTTGAGGATTTTGTTGACCAAAACCTAGGTATGGTACTTGTTGAAATGAAGGTTGTGGCATTTGCGCTTGTGGCTGCCAAGGGGTCTGTCCACCAATATTATAACCCAAACTAGGATAGCTTGGATTTGGTTGTAGGTAGGAATAACCTGGTTGTGGCTGCCACATCCCATAATATGGGAATCCAACTTATGAATAAATGATTCTAGATACAGGTGGTTGTTGTAAACCAGCCAAAGGAGTTGGAGTCTGAGGGCCCAATACTTGAGGGTATTGAGTTGAAGGACCTGCCTGAGATGGTTGAGGCACAATAGTTTGAGTCTATAACAGGGGTAAATATGTATTAAAAAGTGGATTTTATGTGGGTGCAACAGGTTGGACTAGTTGATACGAGTGTACAACTGTTTGTGGTTGGATAGGCAGAGTGGGCTGCCATTGAAAAACATTCATTCAGACATTAGGATGACCAAATAATGAAGGAATACTATCGAAGTGGGTGACCATAGGTTGCCCCCTAGCATGAGGAGTATAATAATATGGAAAATATTGTTCTCCAGATGCAGGGAGTCTAGTTGAAATTGTACTAGATGGAATATACCCAGATGGACCAGCTTGATATTTCCCTGATGATGTGTATAAAGGATCAAGTCATTCAATACTCACTATAGATTTACCAGTTAGAATACCAGACGATGAGATTGGTAAATTCCATGGGTTTGAGGATGCACTAGAGAAGGTTCTAGATAAATATTGGTAACTAGGTGGGACAAAAGGGCCACCAAATAAATGTCTCTGGTGAAGTTGTGAACATCGACGGAGTAGCAAGAGCAGGTGTTGTCGCCATTGGAATAGATGGTCCAGCCGAAAATGTTGGCTCAGGCATGGTTATTCGACCAAATGTATACCCTATTGGATCTACAGGAACTCTAATAGACATATGATCAACAAAAGCAGAGGAAGGTGATTGAGGAAAAGACTCGTACAGGTAAATCTCTGCCCCAAAATGAGTTGGAGTATATTTTAGGTGTTTCATCTTATGGTATTAAACCTGGTGGAAAGATTTCTCCATCAGGCCAAAAGTATATTTTAGGAGGTTGACTGCATGATATGGGAGACTCAATGGCTACAATAGATTGTTGGGTGACCGATATAGGAACTAATTTCAGTCGTTCGACTTCAAGATGCAGATGTTCTGGCAAAAAAGTGACAGGATCTAGATCAAATTCTAATTGAACAACATCAGGTTCGGGAGGTATGGTCTCACTGATTGGATGGATCGTGACCATGGGTATCTTTGAGGACTTCGTCTCGAAAACAGTAGGTGAACCAAGATTTGTAGAAAAAACTTGTGCTGACTCTAGTATATTTGAGGATGATGTCACACCAAAGGTACTGATCATACTAGTTTCGGTAGAGCGATGTCGCCTTCACTGACCAGAAGTGGCTTCTAGTGGTAAAGTTGGTTTCATTGTTATTCTATGCAAACGACGGGGAAAGGGATGTTCTTCTTCCATGATGACTGATTTATTTTATGACCAAAAAAAAATAAGAAAAATAAAAGGTCAATTCTAGGGAAAAGGTTTACCAAGTAATTGTGAACTGCAGAATACCTCCTAGCGAACCAAGAAGTACGGGTAGGAAATCTCCCTGAATGTTGTGTTCGGTGTATCACAAGGTACAAGGCGACCGACTTGGTTCACTATGGATGGATAGCAACCTAAAATTTTCCTCCCAAATATACCCGAAGGTAAGTGGAGGCCCAAGTACGTATTAGCGCTGTCTAATGTGAAACCACACAATGAGAGAACCCCCTTATATTTTTCGTACTAGAACACCGCCCGATATACCCGAAGGTACGTGGACGAGCTCCGATATACTTACGTACGTGGAGTGAGTTATCAAACTCAGAATGTATCATAGACAATTAACGACAACTGCTATGTTTAATGACGCCAGAACACGTCTCTAGCCTAAACCTTCTAAATGTTATCGTTATGGTTCCAATGCTTTATTAGGTAAATTGATGTAAATTTTAAGTTGATCTTGTTTATCAATTTTCCTTTTCAGGCTCACCGCGATGATGTGATGGAAATTCCTAAAATGAAAACTAAAATGATAAGAAATTTTTTTAATTTTAGCTTTTTCAATGAAATCTCTAGCTACTAAGGGAAAGAGAAATTAGTTTTGAGAGAAAACAACAAAGAGCACAAACTAGTATGCAGCTTTCCTAACTTGTTCCTATGAAAAATACACAATTCACTATATGAAAATGCAGGTTTTTCATTTTAGTCCCCTTAATGTGAATTAAAAAGGGAAACTATATGCATCAAATCAACAAAAAACAAATGTTTTATTCTTTGAGAAAGGAGGAATTTAACGACAATTTATCTTTTAGGAAAAATGAAGAATGGAACTACAATTTTTCCTACAGGAAAAGAAGAATTTAAAGACAATTTCATTGACAAAAACAGATGGATCTAATGCAGAAATAAAATACTTTGAATTTTCTTTGTCAATGATAAAGAAAAACACTTAAAGAGACATTGAACAAACTTACTTTTCAAAGGAGGAAGAATCAGGAAAATTCACTAATCTCTAGGAGGTATCAGACAATTGAAATCATAGCAAACAAATGGCCAAGAATGATGGAAATGAAAAATTCAAATTTAATTTGGTTGGCTAAGGGGGCAACGCAGTCTCTAAAGGTAGACAATGCGTTGCAATGCATCCCTGAGTAGGAGACAGTGCATTGCAATGCACTGTGTCTTGAACAACAATGCATTGGGCACAACAGAAATTGAAAATTCAAGCTACAAAACACACTTCTAATGAAATTCTTTGATTCAAAAGTCTAATAACTGAAATTAGATGCTACTGGGCGGATAAGCAGAGGCAAAAACACTAGGAATGTTAGGAATATCCCTAGTGGATTTGCCAATTTGTTATGCAGACTTATAATCTACAGATAAATCAAATTCTCTAAGTGTGGTGCTAGGCATTTATAACAATAGATTAAAGACTTTTTTGGCTCAAGGGGTCCTGACCCAAGTTCGGAGGTTAAGGTTTTCCAACAAACCCCTATACTACTGGCCCTTTCAGTAGTGACCTGCTTGTGCAGGCCAAAGTCTCACCCGAAGTAGTATGGGAGGGTGCTGGAACTAGGTTTCCACACCCTGAGAGAGAGCAGGTTAGTTAAGCAGATCCAAGTTCGCAGCCTACCAGTTCACTCAGGTCTATTCATAAGCTTCCACAGTATATTCAGTTAGTAACCATAACAGAGCTACTCATATCTATCTAATACCTTCGCATCCTTGTGCGTACAACAATTATGATACCATAAATGCAACTTATAACAGATATACTCGCAGCTGAGACAGATCATAGATATATATATGCATAACACAGATACAATTGCAATACAAGAAGATAAATGTATTCGTAGCTATGAACAGATTCTAAAGGTCCACTTGAATAATAACAACAAATCTCGATCACACAAAGGTACCTCAACTATATCCTTATATATTAGCATCCAAAACCCAGTACAAACCAAACACAACCTGTGTACACAACCAGCAGGGTTCGCACATAGTAGGACTGAGGATCTCTGCGCACAGAGCCAACAGGAGTCCTTACCCAAACAACCCAAGACAGATCTAACAATTCGCACTTATCATCATACTCAATTCTTGCTTACTTTAAGACTCAAAATTTTCATCTATTTATATCGAATTAGCCTATGCCTCCAATGGTCTGCAAACTATGGTTTGCGGACTCTTGGTCTACCCTTGACCCATTAAAATGCATTCGGGGCTTTGACCCACCCCAAAACCCCTGCATTTGACTAATTAATACCAAATATATGCAAAATTGTACAAAATTCGAAGGTTTTAGGGGACCCTGTTCCAACACCACCAATATCGCGTGTTTTCAAATCTTTAATTATCGTTCTAGTTATAGCGCGATATTGGCCGATGACTGTAGAATTTGAGCAACGAGATCAATGGTGTAGATTAGAAGTTCTAATTTGGCTATTGATATATGTGCAAGATTGGCGGAAAGGTAAAATTTTACAAAGGTTTTATGTATCAAAGGCGTATATGGTCATAGAGCGGAATATATGGTTTTAGATGTATATGGTTAATGATTGGGTCTTAACCAAAATCAAAGACTATGGTATTGATGATATGTCGTGGTGGATAACATTAACCAAAGGGAAAAAATTTAAGGTAAATTTTGGTTAAAATAAATCCGCTTTTAGAGTATGTATTGAATCCGGTGTCAAGGTTATAATATATGGTTGGAAAGGGGTTTTTAATCCATTGCATATTTTTTATTGAATCACCCATGATTAGAGAATTTTACTGGGTTATGGCAGGGGTTGTAAGTTAACCATGCATAATTTTTTAGGTTAGCTTGATAACCTGCATCATTTTGGTATTAGAGCAGAGACTAATGCTTTGTGGAGGTTTGTTGAGAGATTGAATTTTATTCTCAGCATGTATATAATTTGCATTATAATGGATTTGATATAGAGGGAGAACAAGACACCAGAGATTTTAGGCAGAGAGGAATTTTGAAATATTACAGGCAATGGAGACTTCAACATTTCATTCAAGTCAGACTGTGGGAAAAGGCTTCAGAAAGACAGGATCAGGTAAAGGTTTTGCAGATTAAAAAAAAATAAAAAACTTTAATGATATGTGTATGTGATGCAAGCAACAACAATAAGTTTCAGCCAAATTAGCTGTGACGAAGAAGTGAATGAAGAAATTGCAACAGAAATGTTGTAAGGAAATAAAGTGAATATGGATGTACTCGGCAAGAAAATAAATTTAGTTGAAAGAAGAACTGAAGTGCAGACAGAAAAAAGTAAAGCAGCATGTTTATTATCCAAGCCAATGGAAGCTCAAAGAGAGAGACCATTTGAATATCTCTCAGGTATGAGTTATATTTTGATGTTGGGTTCCATTTGAATTGTTTTTATAAGGAATAGTATGATAGTGGCAATACACAGTAGAAGACTGTGTAAAGAGAGAGAGGAGTTGTGGTAGTGGCAGTGAACCTAAATATTCCAGCTGAAGGTTGGACAGGGAGGATAGTTAAAGTGTTTTCAAGAGAAGGTGAGTTGAGGATATAAGCCTAGAGAGAGAAGAAGAGGGTGCTCAAGAGGTTCCGGAAATAGAGAACCAATGCTTGCCAAAAGACCAAGTCTAGAGAGGGGATTAGTGAGGTAAGTGGCAGCAGGGAGGACTTGTTGTTACAGAGGCTTAATGAAACTCATAGTGAGTGAGGAGCTCATAGAGATGAAGGAGGAAATGACTATTGATAGTCATAACAGGGGTTCAGAGAGAAGCCACAACAGAAGAGAGAAATATGGCAAGGAAAATGGCAAAGGAAAGGAGATGAGTCAAGAGGTAATTGACAGAGACATTGAAAAATTGAAAGAAAGTATTGATGCAATAATAATGCTGCTAGAAAAGTGTGAGAAGGTCCAAAGTTATGGTTGGAATATGAAAATAAAGAAGATAAAGTGGAAGCTATTGCAAAAGCAGATAAAAAGGAGAATGTATTTCAGATTAAGAGAGGAACTCAAAGAAGTTGAGTTACAGATGGAAGATGACTATTATAGACCTGAGAAAGAAGATTACCTTGCTGAGGAAGGAATCATTGATGAATTTATGAACTGTTGGACAATTTTGGATCAATAAAGAGATGTGATGATTGAGACATCAAAGAAAGAGGAGCCTAGTATTTTTGAAACTGATGATTTCTGTATGTACGCAGGTGATGAACAATATTTACAAGATATGTTTATGTAGGTTGTTGAAGAAATGAAGATGTTAGAAGAGATGGTTGTAATGGAATAGTTCTTGATTGCACATGTGTTCAAAGAGACTAAAGATGGACAATTGTTGAAGACTACTAAGAGAGTTGGAGATGATGAATATAGTAAGATTTGGAAAACAAATGGCAAATAGTTTGAAGACAAAAGAAAATTGTAGATTGCAAAAGAAGAAGTAGAAAATAGGTATGAAGATAGCCTTATGACAGGATCAAACAAAAGTCTATGTAAAGCGAAAAATCTTGAGGTAATTGGATTATCTCTTCCATTTTTATTAAAAAATTACAAACCCGTATTGATAGTTAATGGGCAAGAAATTGTCTTGGAAGGACATAGAGGAACATTAATGGAAAGGACTCCTACTAAAGGTTGTACTATGGAACATAGTAGAACATAGATTTATAAAGAGAATTCAGTACAAGGAGGTACAGTTAGTCCAGAAAAGGATATGAAGAGGAGAGGAAAAGAAGGCAGCCAAGAACTTAAGAATCGGTTGGTAGAGGCTGGTGCACAATAGAAATTTGAAGACAGTGTTATTTGTACAAATTTCAAAAACAGTAAATATGAATGTAATCAGCAAACTAGAAAGAGACAAGAAATCTCATAGGATGAAGGCAAGGATGCTTTCATGAACTATGCATTTGCAGTGAACAACAAATGGATTCAATGGAATGTGATATTCATGGCGTTGACAGTAATTTTTACTATTGTAAAAGGAAATTTACAGTGGAATGAAAAATTTGTTGTGTATGATTTTGTTTGCTATAAAGAAACAAAGAGAATTAGAAATTGGCATATTTTTATTGAAAAGGAAGAGGAATGGAAAAATCAACTTGGTGGCTTATGGATTTGTAAGGTAGAAGAAGGAAGAATGAAAGGAAATATGAAAGGAAGGAAGGCTAAAGAGAAGAGCATAAAACAAAATTTTGAAATTAGACAAAATTCAATGCAAAGTGAAGACAAAGAAGACTTTTCCAAGACAAGGCAACATGAAGAAGGATATGACACGTTTGATATTTCATATGCACATCAATATGATGACAAATCAGAGAAAATGTGGAATAGAGTTAAAGGAAAATGTAATATGTTTTATGATTTTGAATTATTAACCGTTGAATTTGTTTTTCAAGATGAAAGACAAAATATTCTTGGAGATATGTTTGCAAAAGTAAAAATAAAGAAGTATGTAAGTTCTGGAAATGCAGAAAGTCAATTTTCCTTATGGAAACAAGAAGATGAGAGAAAGAAACTAGTTGACTCAAAAGTTTGGGATGAAGGAAGGAGAGTTGGTATAGCTCTTATACAAGTTAGTGCAAAAGAGAAAGAAGATTGCAGAGGATGTGAAAGTACAATCCACAAATAGATTTTTTTTTTAGTCCAAAGAAGATTTGAATGTCGAGCGTTTATTTTGAATTTGCAATTGAAAATTGGGATGAACTGTTTAGTTAAATTTGATAGGAATATGGAGGCAATTGAACAAGGTTCAATAACTAAAAAATTTGCAGTTGACAAACAGTATGTGGTTGAAAGGTTATATGTTCTTGTATCAAACAAGAAAAATTCTTATTTTGAGATTGAAAGGATTCTACTCAAGTTATTGGGTAGATGGATGATGAAAACTACAAAGGTGATGGGAATGAAAAATTGTCAAAGTCAGAAAGTTAAGGAAAGATGGAAGGATATAAAGGACAACATAAAGAAAATTATTTGGAGACAGATGAGAATGTTGATGATTGGGTCAGAAATCAGAATGTACAATCAAGTACAAGGCAGTGGAGAATACATAAATTTGGAGCTCAATTTTATTGAGATAATGACAAGACAACAATAGACAAAGGAGAATAAATTTATGTTGTTTGAGGAGTTATTTATGCAGGATATCATCATCCAAACATTATGAAAAGGAGATGATCATGACAACGGAGCAGAAGGACATCCACAACACAGAGCTTGGTATCCAGGAGAAGGAGAGAATGCAGCAAATACACCTGTAATTAGAAAAAGACAAACAACCAGTTGGAAGATGAAATCTGATGAATTTTACAGTAGGAGAAGTTGGGTGACTCATGAACAGGAGTCCATAAATTATTTAAACATGGGGAGTTTGATGCAGGAGCATTCTTCAAAGATTACAAGACCCATGAGTCTTATTTCACATTTACTAAAGGGAGTGGGTTCCCTTAATTATTTTGTTTATTTTCCTAAGTTGAGTTTGAGTTTTGAAGAAAATTAAAATGTAAATTGATTTATGGAGAATATGTCGTGAGTTGTAATCCTAGGAAGAGTGAGGATTTGAGGGATTTCAAAGTCTAAATTAGGATTTAGTTGAGAAAATAATGGATCTGAACTGAACTGGTTCATGAATCCCTTTTTGTATAAATTGTAATTTTTTTTGAAGTATTGAAAAAAAGAAAGAGAGAGACACGAGTAAGCAAGAGAAAGTGAGCGAGAGATCAAGAGGTTATAAAGAACAGTAGATGAATTTTATCGAGAAGGATTGAAACAATCATATGTGACTATTTCCTTTGTAAATGTTTTATAAAAATACCAAAACAGTGTGTATTTGTATATATCATGTGTGGAAATCTTGTTTGTACGTGTCTTAATAGCTTATAGTGTATTGATTGTGAATATGAGAAATGATGTGGAATTTCTGTGTGAGTAGTATTGATAAATAATAGAAATTTTCTCGTGCGAAGTTAGGGCTTAGATGACTGTTTAAAATCTTGTGTATAGGCATACAGAGATCGGGATTTTCCTTTTGAATGGACGAAGGGATTAGTCGGAAACGTATTATGGATCAATAGACGTACATAACCATCGAGTCAATAGTCGAATCGAGTCGTGTAATGGTGTGTTATTTAAAGTGGAATCATGTGTTGGGTGATAACGGGCGGAATTGGGAAGCGTTATTCAAACAACAAATTGTGTATCGCGCAACCTCAAGATGGTAAGTGGTATTTTTTTAACTGCGCGATTAAATTTGGTGGTGACACGTAGCCTCAGAAAAACACAAATATTGTTTGTTTTCAAATATTTAATTATCGTGCTAGTTATCGCGCAATATTGGTCGATGACCGTATAATTTGAGCAATGAGATCAATGGTGCAGATTAGAAGTGTAATTTGGGCATCGATATATGTACAAGATTGGCGGAAAGGTAAAATTTTACAAAGGTTTTATGTATCAAAGGCGTATATAGTCATCGAGCGGAATATATGGTTTTAGATGTATATGGTTAATGATTGGGTCTTAACAAAAATCAAAGACTATGATATTGATGATATGCCGTGGTGGATAAAATTAACCAAAGGGAAAAAATTTAAGGTAAAGATTGGTTAAAAGAATTCCACTTTTAGAGTATGTAATGAATCGGGTGTCAAGGTTATAATATATGGATGGAAAGGGGTTTTTAACCCATTGTATATTTTTTATTGAATCACCCATGATTAGAGCATTGTCTTGGGTTATGGTAGGGGTTGTAAGTTAACCATGTGTAATTTTTTGGGTTAGCTTGATAACTTGCATCACTAGTTATCTTAGTCACTTAAATCGATTAAACATGAAACATATATATAGTTTAAGAGTCCATTGCATGAGATATAGGAACATAAATAGATAAATATATGGGAAAATGAATAGAAAAATTTATTAAAGAGTAGAAGGGGGAGGTTACAACCAATGATAAATTTGATGTCACCAGATCCGGCTTCATCCCAGCCTCATCACATTCAACATCTCAACAGCAGCATATTACTTCTTTCACTCTCTCAATTGAGAATCCAACAACATTTCTTTACCAAAATTCTTCCTTCCCTAGCACTAGGATCTGTGCTCAATTTATAGGGAAACTGAAGGTATTTTCTCAATTAATGACTTTATAATAATAGGCAAGACATGTTCCCAAGCTCAGAGGTGTTAGATGGACACTTGGATTTGAAGTTTGACACATATGGACTCTTCTAGAAGGCACTGGCCATGTAGAGATTTTAGAACAATGAAAATTTCACTCCCATTTGACCAACACACTCTTGAATGTCGGGAAGTGCATTGTAGTGCACCCTTGAATGGAGGGACCTTCATATGAAATGAATTTAGTCCCTTGAGAGGCAGCATTGGTGAGCTCATAATTGATATAACATATACTTCAAACCTTGGAAATATCATAATAGAAGCCATGAATGATTTGTTCTTCTCTTAGGGAATATAGAAAATGAAATGATAGAGGATGATAGACCCTATTTCATTGGTCCTGGGGATGATGTATAGTTTGAACAGGTCATGGGGGATGATACCCAAATTAACCTATAACAATAGAAATATCACATTTCAGCCCAAGTATAAGAAAGGATTCACACTCTTTAGAAGAAGAAGAATGATGTTTTTGTAATGATAAAAAGTGGAATATGGTCTCCTCTATTTATATGAGGAGTAACTAACCTTGTTTCCACTTGCACAAAACTAAATATAAATAAATGAATGGTTTTCTATTATGATTAAAAATAAGCTTAGGTTTCTACTTACAAGGGTTTTACAGATGTTTTTAAAATAATTTTATCCTCTCTCTTTTTTTTAATATAGGAAGAGGCTTGGATAAGAGGGGGTTAAGGGTATAATGGAATGAAGACAGGGGAGGAAAATTTTAAATCTATTTGAAATGTTTGAAAACACTGTATCCTAGAATTTCTCCAACAATGACACTCCTATCTAGTAGTCGAGCACTTATTTTTGAACTGCAAGTAAAAATAATCACATGTTTTCTTGAAATAGCATTTATAATGATGATTTAATCATTGTATTTTGATCTTGATAGATAATTCAATGAACAAATAAAAGGGTTTTGGTCGCTCCCCTTTATAAACATATTTTTGTATCACTAAAAATTTAAAAGAAAGTGGTGCACATGATGGTGGTCGTATTTTTGTGAGAGCTTCATTTTAAAGTGTAGGTTGATGAGTAAATTTTTCCACAAAATACTGAAATAATACTAAAAATAAAAAAGAAAATAGTAGTAAAAGGGTGAGATAAGTTAAAAAAAAAACTTGCAAACTAGCTTAGATCTATTTTAACCTTGGACCTCTCTGTTAGTGTCAGTATTTTCATTCTTCCACCACTAATCAAATAAAATATTTCATGTCATGTTAGGGTCCCATTTTTAAATTTTTGTCATTCCATTAGGTCATCATGCAAAAATTTGGTCACTTGGTGCAGATTTAGATCTGATCTCACTCCTTTCAAAATTTTGTAACTTTTTGGCTCATTTCACCCCTTTGCTGAGTGTACCATCAGTCATGAGTTGTCAACATCATTTTAGTCATTTTCATCATGGTTTCATTCAGTCAGAGTCTCCATTAGGTCTTTGGGTTTCCAAGGTCATCAAATCACCATTTCATTGCATAAAATCCCAACAAATGAAGGAGTTCCAATAAATAAATTTCATCAGTAAATTTTATTTCAGAGAAAAATGTAAATTTATTTTCCTAATTTGTAATAAGTTCTCAGAGTTCCAAGTAGCTGCATGCTCAAAGTTCCATCAAAAAATAAGAAAAGTTCCAAAAATTCAATCAGTGTTCCTAAGCCATCAAAATATGAAGTTCAATTATCTAATTCAGAAATTAAAGATAACGAGTAATGTAAAGTCAATTTCAAGAAAGGAAAAGTGGGTTCCAATTTTTTTTAATGACATTTCTCCAAGTATAAAGGCTCCCAAAGACTAAGAAGTCATTAGTTTGCATCTTCAAAGCATTGAGCTCTTAGCCTCCCCAAGAAAAAAAATCAAGTTTTCCTTTATAAAATTGAATTCTGGGTCATTCGTTGCACTTTTCCAAAGGCGTCGCGCTTTTGCAGGATGCCACGATGCGCTTTTCACAGTTCCTAACTGTGCTTTTTCTCTGTACACTACACTTGTTGCAGAAGGGATCCATGGTCCAAAATCTTCATTTCATAGGTTTTTAGCTTTAGTTCAGGGTTTCTACAGCTATTTTCAAGTAATTCACACCTACACAGCCCCTCCTTATAGATTGCGGTGTTAATTTTGTGGTGCAAACCCTCCCTTACATTCTATGTCATGTTTTGAGCATTGAAACCCTATTTTCATAATTTGAAAACTTAATTTCTTTCCCCTAGACCCATTTACCTTCCCTGACCCTAAATCACTCCCCACTACCCTTACATTTACTCATTTCCCATTCCAAAGCCCTATTCCCTAAACCCTATCACCCTAGTTGTGCTTTCCTAGGCAGCTAGATACCTCCCTGTAATACAAATTTCCTACCCTATTTCACTAAATATTTCACCCTCCCATCACTTCCTTAAGCTCCCTAATCCCTTTATACATTCCCCCAAATTTTCCCTCACCTATCACAATCCTCTAACCCTACAATCCTACTCCCTTTCCCTTCCCATTCTTCCCTAGGGTTTTAAAAAACAAACTAAACATAATGGAGGAAGAAAGAAACATAATGTAGGAGGAAATAAATTCCATAAAAGAAGATAAAAAAACATATAACAAAGGAGGGATAATTTTGAGATTAGAGCCAACAGACACTAGGGAATTAATGGCATCACCCTTATCTGTCAATTGTTTCCAGCATTTAGGCTGCTTTGAATTTTGTGAGATGGTACAAAGAGTCCAAAGTCATCTTACTTTGACCAGGGTTTTCATTGACAACCTCCAAAATAACCAAGTGACTATATCAGGGGTGAATTTCACCATTTCCACTACCATCATTGCAGCAGCAATGGGGATAACCATTGTGGGTGAAAAATGGTTTAATACTAAGGATTTGGATGCCCAGCTGTATGGGCCTTACACTACTACATTTGGCGGAAATTATGACACTTGGTTCCGACGCTTTTGACCAAATGTCGGAAATTTCCCCAAATTTTTTCCATCCCGCCCGAAACCGTTGCTATATCGACGTTTATAGAAAAGTGTCACAATACCAAAACTTATACAAAGTGTCGCAATTGCGATGTTTGGAGGAAGACGTCGCAGTTGCGACACTATGCCCCAAAGCGTCGCTATTGCGACGGCTGCCTCCAAACGTCGCAAGTGCGACACAATGTCTAAGTGTCGCAATTGCGACGTTTGGAGGCATCTGTCGCAATAGCGATGCTTTGTCCGTCGTCGGTATAATGACACTTATATGCGCGCTACATAAAAATGATTTTATTGTTTCGTATCCGTCGCATTACCTACATTAACGTTTGATATCACGCGCATTTGCCCTCACGCTCTTGGCATCAGCATTCGCCCTCGCATTCGCCCTCACTTCGCAACAACATTTTCCCCCGCATTCGCCCCCGCCGTTCACCCTCATCTTTGTGCACATTCGCCTCTCGCCTCCCTTCTTTGCAAATGGTAAGTTCTTACCGGCAAGCCCTTCCTCCTCTATAGTAGGGTTGACTTCATTTGGGTTTTTTTGGTCAATTCCATTGGATTGTGTTAGGCTGTAGGGTTATTTCTAGATTTCAAGAATCAAGATTCAATACCCCCTATTATCTTCATCACCCAATACAATATTTAAATTTTTCCAAAGAAACGCTTATTAATTTGGCAGCCATTATTTCTCCCTGCTTCAAAAACCCTACATTTAAATGAAAACAAGCATTGCATTTCAACTACAAAATATATTAGTGTTCAAATGTACATTTGTGCTACATTAACGTCTGATATCACGTGCGCATTCGCCCTCCGCTCTTGCAGAAAAGCATCTGCCCTTAGCATTCACCCTCAGCTCTTGCAGAACAGCATTCGCCCTCAACATTCACCCTGAGCTCTTGCAAAACAACATTCACCCCCCGAGCTCTTGCAACAGAATTTGCCCCCGCATTTCCGCCCTCGCATTCGCCCTCAGCTCTTGCAAAATGGTAAGTGCTTATTGCAGGCCCTTCCTCCTATAGTAGGGTTGACTCTATTTTGGTTTTTTTGGTAAATTCCATTGGATTGTGTTAGGCTGTAGGGTTCTGTCTATATGTCAAGAATCAAGATTCAATAACCTCTATTATCTTCATCACCCAATACAAGATTTAATTTTTTCCCAAAGAAACAATTATTAATTTGGCAGCCATTATTTCTCCCTGCTTTAAAAATCCTACATTTAAATGAAAACACGCATTGCATTTCAACTACAAAAATCTATTAGTGTTAAAATGTACATGTGTGCATCACTTGTGTAGGGTATTCCTTTTCCACTTTCACATTATCCAAGAATGTGTGCATTATAGTTCATATTTTTTATGATTTAGATTATCTTGAAAAAGGAAAGGTAAATTCTTTCCCATGGAAAAAGAAGGTTTTCCCTTTTTACTATTTTACTACTGGAAATGGTACAACAAAGTTTAATTTCTACCCGAAAATCCTATGAAATAGGAACCAAATAAAGGCCATGTCCTCAATCGACATCATTTGGCTTTGAAAATGGCCATTGCACCTAAGTTGTTTCTTATATTACATCACGATAGTATCTTAGGCTTCTTGTTTCTTGAGATGAAAAACAACCAAAGAAATTGTGAAGATCTTTTCAAGAAGAACATCATTTTTAACTACATTCAACTATTTTTTATTTTATTCGGTTGCTTACTTTGAGAGAAATTTGACACTTTTATAAGGAATATAACATAAAAACACAAAATGGGAAGGAATTGATGAGGTAGATGACCTTTAGTTGTTGTCAATTAAGAATTGATAATACACGATGCATGTTATGTACTGGCAACCAGGATTCCTTCCCCGGAGTTAGGACACGAATATTGAATCAAAGTTGGTAGCTTTCTAACTTCTTGTATTGGTTCATCAATCTTGAAATTCAGACATTGCATGTCTTCATTGCTTCATGTTTGAATAATTTGCATCATATCGTACAATACAAAATTAGGAATTATTATTATTATTACTTTATGGATTTGTTAAGTTACTTTTAAGTTTTCATGGTTTAGTGTGAAATTATTCTAGTGTACCCCTAGGCCCAGGTAAAGGAATGCCAGGGACTAAGAACCCTAGTTTTTAAATGGTATTGTTTCTTATGCCCAAAAACCCCTCAACATCACTTCTTATTAGTTCTTAACAATAGTGTTGTAAACAATTCGAGAATTGATATAGCAAAATCTCTCACTTCTCAAGATAAATTCCTAAAGCTAAAGTGTGATACCATGTGTAATTCAATAGCCCCATTGTCACCTCACCAACCTCTTTTCACTTCGGGCTAGCTCTCCTCCAAATCAAGGGGGGTTCTCCCTAGTAGATGTTAGGGATCTAATGGCCCAACCAAACCAATTCAAGAGCCCCCTAACTCTCTATGTTTACTACTATCAATCAAAATATTGAACAATAGGGTCAGACATGCATCCTGAAGATAAAATTGCCAGGGTATTTTGGGTAATTTCAAAGGGAAAGTCCCCAAACACATATAATCAAGGAATTATAACGTGATTTCAAACATTAAATATCAACAAAATCGTTTAAAGGATATTGAAAGGAAAAAGGTGATGGAAGATAGAAAGTGGCTTACTTAAATGCTCTAAGGATTTTTCAATAGTTGCTCCAAAAGCTTCACTTCAAGGCCCTTCAAGATCGTCTCCAACAATGCTATACCATCAGCTTCAACAATGTTGCTCCAAAAATGTCCTCAAGGTCTTCCCAACAAGTTTACTAGAATTTGCTCCAACAATATATTCAATAAGGTCTTCATTGTCAACTCGTCTCTTGTTTGGGTGCCTTAATGTGCAATGACATGTTTCCAGGACTGAATTCAATGCAAGGCATATTTGAAACTCTAACTCTGTCTTCCGGTGTCTTATTATAAATTATTTCAGTTTTCATTTTGTGTTTTCAAGTTATATATTTTTTTCAAGTTTTTACATTTATAATTTTATTGCAATGTGGCAGACTGATCAGGGCAGTACAGGAACAACCCCGAGACGGGATGATCGTGGAAAGAGGCCAGCGGAAGAACATGTAAAGTGCTAGCATTGCTCTATCTTCAGGTATTTTAGTTATTTACATAATTGAAATAATATTAATTTTGTTCAAATATGCAGACACCTAGCCATGGTACGCTTGATGATTCCCTCTTTGAGGAAGAGCTTTCTTCATCCCTATCTCCAGTGTTCTTGTTGCGAAAAAAGGCACGAGATGCAAGGTCGAAATTTAATACTTTGATAGACGTGCCTCAAACACCTGAAACAGAAGAGAGGATAAAACAACTTATGAGCCAGCTAGAAACATATCAGGTAATAATAAAAATTCAAAAGGATATTTTTTTTTTTCTGCATGAGATGAATTGTGATAGTTTGATTTTTAATTTTTACATTGACTAAACTAACAAAAAGTTCTTTTGTATGGAAGCGTTGGCGCTTACCGAATCTTGTTGGTGGTAGTGGGAAAAAAAGGAAAGATATTGCCGAGGAACCCTCTCGTACACCTTCTACACCTTTAGGTGGCAGCCAAGAAACACACCCTTCCTAAGAAGACACCCAGCCAACCGCTGAACGTGTTGGCAGTGATGAGGCTAGTATGGCCAAATATATTATTGCATTTCCTAGAGCTACATGTGTCACCTCCATGGGGACCATTTCATGCACATTTTTGGTGAACGATGAAGGTGTTCCTGTAAAGCAAGTACAAATCCCAGGTAAGTTTTAATATTTTAACTATTTAATGTACTCTATCTAAAACATATTTTATCATGATTTTTATTTTTAAATTAATGATAATATCTTCTTTCTTCTTCTTTCTTGCTTTCTTTCTTTCTTTCTTTCTTTTCTTTCTTTTATTTCTTTTTTACTTTCTTCCTTTTTCCTTCTTTTTTTTTTTTTTTTTTTTTTTCCGTGTAGGAAACAATGAGTTCTACAGGATTCTGGAGAGCCATGTGTTGGTAATTTTTGGCCCAACCATACGCACAGGGTGGAATTCCCAGAATTCCAACCTGAAAAAAGAACTTCTAGATTATCTAGAAGCCCTTTTTGGGGTCGGCACATTTGACAGAACAGCGGTGGCTCGGGTAGCCGGCAAATATTTGAAATATACCAGGGACACCTATAGGACGCAATTGCAATTTAACCCTAGATATGAGTGTCCTCTCACAGTTCCAGAGAGTGAGTGGAGAGCACTCATCCATGATGGAAAAGAGAAAAGGGCAAAGAAAGAAGGAAAAATGCCAACTGGACCCGCAAGGTAAATTACAACTTTAATTCAATAGCTTTAATTTTCTCTGTGTCTAAAATAAAAGTGTGCTACGTCATATCTGACTTCAATATTTTGATGCTAGGTTGCCTAACACCTCAAAGGAAACCAAAGCTAGGATTGAAAAAAGGGCCATCACAAGCTAGGCCAGGGCGGCTACTTGAAATTAGCCGCAAGAATTGTAATTAAGTAGCTAAACATCTTATAATTAATTGTATCGCCTTCCAACGTTTTTGTAATCCTATCAAATATGATTAAAAATACACAATCATGTGTAATGTAGGGTGATGACTTCGGAACAGAAACTACAGAGGAAGATAAAAATATCGCTTTTCGTTTCGGCTATCAAGCTGTAGTTGAACGTCGCAGAAGCTTGGGGCAGGTCCCAAGATCCAGAATGCCTGATAAGGTAAAACATTAACCTTTCAATATTTTTGTTTTTGTCCATAAATTTAATGTCTAACAACTTTGTTTAAATCAGGGGAGCAACACTACCGACGAGGTAAATAACCCAGTTTTAGAGCCAGATGTAGATGATCCTCTCGTGCAACCTGATCATTGTAGTGGGGACCAGGCCGACAATGCTGCTATCAGTGAGGGCCGTGACCGTAATTAATTTCCACTTATAATTTTTTCTAATTATACCTTGATGGTTGTCCTTATAACGTTTTTTGTTTAAATGACAGAGAATGTTTCCCTTGAGGATCTTACCACCAGAGAGGAAGACAGGGCAACAGTCCCAACGGCGACAACTGGTGCACCAGGTAAATAATATCATTGCAATTTTTTTTATTAATATTATCGAACTAGTTCAATGATATTTAAAAACTGACAATTAAAATTTAATATTATCTGTTTTTGTAGGCGATGCCCCGTCACTGGATGAGACCAGACATCGTGACTACGCAACTAGGTCAACGGCGACAACTGGTGCACCAGGTAAATAATCTCATTGCAATTTTTTTTATTAATATTACTGAACTAGTTCAATGATATTTAAAAACTGACAATTAAAATTTAATATTATCTGTTTTTGTAGGCGATGCCCCGTCACTGGATGAGACCAGACATCGTGACTACGCAACTAGGTTAGCACTGCGGGTCGAAAGGCACGAAACAGGAGCAGAGCATGATGATATTGATGATGTAATTAGGATCTTTAGAAATAGGAAGAAGAAAAAGAAAATTTGATAATGTAAAATATTGTATTATTATAAGACAAACGTTACCATACTTGGAACGTTTTTTGCATTATATAAAAAACTCATTTATCATACTATTTTTATGTCAAGCATTAATTGCAATGTTTCCTTGCGTACTTTTTGTTGAATTATTTTTTTATTAGTTATTGAATATTTTTTTTTATGCTCATGAAAGTAAAAAATGAAATATAGATTGGGTATTGGGGAATTGAGAGTGATGTGAGGGGGGTGGGGAGGGGCCATAAGAGCTTCCACCTTCACGTGGTTGGCCCTGTTTAGTAGAGAATAATTTATTGGAGCGATTTAATCTTGGAGCAAACCTCCCTTGATCCAGCGTAGCAACAAAAAAGTCACCGTTGACTTAGTTGCTACTCTTTCAGATCGTGGGAGGCTTGTTCCAAGTTCATGCGACTCCAATAAATTGTTCTTGAAACGAAGAGGAGCTTATTCAGGCATGTTTTGACATTTTCAACATATGTTCTAACATTATCATAAGAATGCATCTTAGAGTAAAAAATACTACATCAATTACTTGTATTTATTGTATAGATAATGATGGATTTTGATTGACTTGGCAGTGCAGGTACAAATCCTCTTGCATCATGAGCAATACAACTTATCAACCAGGGTCATGTCCAGGATATTTTTTCTTGTGCGCTTGACCAGGTTCGTAATGTCACATTTTGTAAGTTCCTTTACAGTTCATAATTCAATATTAATCTTGTTCATGATTATTATCTAGGTTTTTTGTATGTTTTTTTTCATCTATTTGATTGTAAGCAACTCTGCATGTTTCCTGTTGTTCACTATGATTTCTCCCATTACCACTCCCAGGATGAATCCAAATTTATTGTTACATAGATCTAGGTTTTTTGTATGTTTTTTTTCATCTATTTGATTGTAAGCAACTATGCATGTTTCCTGTTGTTCACTATGATTTCTCCCATTACCACTCCCAAGATGAATCCGACTTTATTGTTACATAGGTTACTTTATTGTTACTATGATTTCTCCATTTACGATTTCATAGGTTACATCATGTAAAGTTGTCAATCTCAGGTTGGTGATGAGCTTTAGTTCTCCAGATTTGGGGCTTTTCTGATATTTTCTCCCTCATGTCATTCCCGAATCACCTCGTTGTTTGAGCATGCCAATTGTCTACCACTTGTACCAATTGGCACATGTCAATCTCTGAGTGGTGCCACATTTCACCTATTTTCAGTGAGAGTTTAGGGTTTCTCTAACATAGCTTCAGAAATCTGATTCAGTGCCTGCTTGAATATTGTCACATAATACTTATGGTTTGGATTTATGAGCATGTTCTGAATGGTTGGTTGATTCATAAGAACCACCCATAAATCTCCCTTCCTCTAACACAGAGAAAATAAAAATTTCTTTGACAGGAGACATAGTTTCAATACTTTGAAAACAAACTTCTATTCCCTTCAATAACTAAAAAAAAAACTATTACACTTCTTCCTCACTGAGAGGGATTACAAAATTATGACTGCTACAAAACGCAATGCATAAAACCAACTCACTGTCTGTTCAAAACAAACATACTCTGTCTCTAAGACACTCTGCTATGTTTTTCCCTTTCGCACTGCTGTGCATACACACTTAAAAAGTTACACTCAGTTTTTCACTTTTTACACACTGCTATGTAATAAAAAATTTACTTACTGTCTATAAAAAAAACTACCAAGCTTTTTCGACCTTTTTATTTTTATATGCCGGAACATATAAAACATATTATAATAAACCCTCTTTTAAAAAAAATAAAATTAAAACTAAATTCTATGTCCCACCTTTCATTTCGCATATGATATATATATAACATATGTATATATTAAACTATCAAAACATTAAAGAACCCTTTCCGTCGGACTTCAAAAGTCTAAATAGATTGAATTTCAAACCAAATTCGCGTTCCAAAATGGGATGCCGACGTCTGCCTAATTTTAACTCGAATTCTCAATCCAATGTGCCCTATAAAAAATTCGGGTCCGGTTTTCAGGTTTTCAGATTCCCTTCAATTTCATGCGATCCAATATTAATGTCTATTGTCCTCCTTTTGTTCTACAAAATCATTGCAATTTCTATTTTTGTTTAATTTCTAGGTTAGGTGAATTCACAAGTAATGCTCGTCGTTAGTGTTTAAAATACAACTCGCATGTAAAGGGCTGGCCATTTCACAAAAACTTGCAGGAATTTTAAATGCTGAATTAAATTTCTAGATGGCATGCAAGCAACCTCCAAAAAAAAATGTTGCTGCTGCATCCGTCCTTCTGCTGCAGCAGTTGAAGTTAAAATTCAATAGCACAGGGTTTAATAAGTGAGGGTGTAAAGGTAACTTTTTGTCGATAGTACTGGATTAAGATCATCTATTCAATTTTGTAGGGTCTTATGGTGTTTGGTTTTTTAGTTTTGGGTTGGGCTTATTGAGTCTAAGATAGTTTTTGAGTGAAAAAATTGCTATCAGGTATTAAAAATTTTTGGTTCTTTTGTCAAAATTTATGAGCTTGTTAGGAAATACAAAAATGACAATGGTTGTATCTTAAATTTGTGGAAAATAATTTGAAATGAAACCTTTTTGTTTAGGTTTTTGCAGCAGGTGCAAACCCCATTCAAATTACTGGGGGCATTGACAAGACAATAAAGGCCCTTGTTTCGAAACTCAAAATTTTGTCAAAGGAGGTAAACGCTTGCCTTTTGAGTAGGCTGGTTTTCCTTTTTGCTGATGGTTTGGTGTATCTAATTGAATTAGTTGCCTAAGGTATTTTTGGTTGCAAACTCCTTTTCACTTTTCATACAGTATTGGCCTTGTGGAATACATTTGATTGTGTGGTCTTGTTAGATCTACAACATTTGTAGTTGTTTAGTCTTATGGCCGAGGTGCACTTTATTATGGAAATAGTTGATGCAATATTGTCATTTAATCCTTACTGCAGGGTAGCATGGTGAGAAGTTTCTTGTGAAACATTTGGTATTCAAAATGACACTTGATCCTATACAGCATCATGCACTTGACTTCAAAATTCATATTCAAAGTGTTCCAGACAATTCTTGCAAAATTTCAAATATTTATGTTGTTTTAAACCATTATCTTTTTCATGTATTGGATGCTGAAAATGTGAAAAAGACTTTGGTATGAAACCAACTGGTGAATAATTTCCAGCAAAACAACCACTTCCAAGACATGATTTAGAAGTAGAACATATGTACTTATGAAGCATAGAAAGATATCCTTCATGCATTGTCAATGTTTGGCTAGGGTTATTTTTGAAGAAAATAACTCCTTATTCCTAGAATAGTGATCTTCAATACAAGTAAATGCCAGAGAAGAGAGATCATCGTGTGACGCAAAAAAACTGAAATTGGACCCCCAAGGAGAGCTGGTGTGTCTACAATCGCTCTGTCAGCATTTTCCCTTGGTTTACCCCGTTCTTTTCCTCCAGCCTAAGGCTTAATTGACTTCTTCTTTCTTCGGGTTTATTTATCAAATTCGTAGAATTTGATAAATAAATACTATCCACAATGGTTGGACTTTAATTTATATTCCTGACTTTATATTATCTCCAATCCTTATAACCAATGTTTAACTTTCAACATTTTGTATTTATACTCCACGTTTCTTTTTAAATAAATAACTTGTAATGAACTTTCGGCTCTATATTTCACCACCCAGCCTTACAACAATCACGCTCCAGACTTATGCTAATTATCCGCCAATCGTTTAATTAAACAATTTCATTATACTCTGGCCCCACCTATATATATCAATAACTAATCAAACACTCGTATTGTACTTGGCTATCCTCTGCACACCTTAGTTAACCTTCGGGCAAGTTCAACGTGCGACCACCGTCCGATGGCCCTTCTCCAAATCAACGACTCTTGGAAATTTCGCTCGACTTCCAACGTCGGGCTTTAACGTGCGATGGCATGGGTTAAACGGTTGTTTTCCTGGGTCACTTCGCCACGTGTCGCATTCCCTATGGAATTGCTCGCGAATAGGAAATACCGCCTACTCCGCAGAAGCGGTGTGATATGGGCAACCCGCTTTTGTGATTCCGCTCGTGGTTTTGGTAGAGGGCTTGACCACGAGTGCATGTCTGGTTCCACTATCCTTTTGTTTGTTAACTCATGTCCAATCCTCGGGTCAGGTTCCGAAAGCACAACAATTTTGTCTCTTTATTAAGCGGGATTTTAATATGTGTATTATCAAAGAAAACCAACACAAATTTTATAAGAAAATTGTTCTTAAGTCGAGCCCGCCGGACTTCAAACGGCGATAAACCATAATTCAAACCAAATTCACGTTCCAAAATAGCCTGCTGACGTCGGCCAATTTTGTGACGCGAATTTCTTATCAAATTCGCCCTAATATTTTACGGGTCCGGATTTCCACTGCGCGAGCGGCCCAAACAAAGATCCGCTCCAATCAATTTTTGCCACGTGTCCTTAATAAAAACTTGCCCTGCTCCCGGCTGCGGGTGCATTCGATGGCATTTAAGGTGATGGGACATGGATATGGCGATTTCATATCATTCGCATTAACATTTAACGTTGTTCAATTAAGTTTTCACATCAAATCTACATTAATTAATTTTTAACACTATTCAAGATCGGACCTCCACTCCTCTGAGCGATTCCGCACGCTCCAATTTGATCCGGCCTTCAGCTCTCATTATTAATGATCAGAGATTCATTATGACGGGCATCCTTTGATTGCATTGCAGACGGGTCGACATACAAAATGGCGTTTAGCCATGGTTTTTCAGACAAGCCGGTTGCTGGATTACACTGTCTAGTAACTGTGACGATAAGGAGAAGTGGCTAGCGAAACTTCTGCCTAGACTTTGCTGCATATTTCCATTTCTCTCGGTTCTGTCTCTGTCTGTCTTCCTCTGTTAATTGGAATTCTGCTTCTTCGTCTCTTGTGCCCACTGCGCCTGAGATTGCACCCATGCCTCGCGTGCGTCATAGGATGCGTTGCCGCATGGGGAGCACTAGAGGTCAATCCCGGCGCGCTCCCTCCAGCACCTCAACAGAGATGACTTCCGGCCAGTCCAGTGATTATTACTTAGGTCGATATCCAAATACTAGGAGTGGGCGGGGTCGGCTTGTAGCATCTGGCCACCGTATGGATTCCCCTGCTCCTGGCTTCCCCACCGCTAGTTCACCTTCTCCCACGATGCACACTGCGCAATTTTCCTTTGATTGCACTCTCAACCGCCCGCGAATCACAGCTGTAGTCACTGTGGTCTTCCGCGAGGAGGCCCAAACGGAGGAAGAATGCACCCGTCCGGCGGGTCTGAGCTCGGAAAAAGCCGGCCAGCATTCGGGCCTTCAGGAGGGGAGCCGTGGCATGCATGTGGAGGTAACACCTAGCGATCCTGGACCTTCCGAAGGATGGTGCCGAATCGTGGAGGAACCAGCGGAGGATTAGTTTGGTTGATTTGTTTTTCTTGCTTAGCAGGCCCAGTTAATTGGGCTGCTTTTAGTTTATTTTACTGTGTTGGACCTTTAAGTAATATTTTTGAATTCTGTAAATTAAACGTTCAAGACTGGTTTCCCCGTATGAGGGAAGTCTTCTTAATTTTTTGATTTTTTGATGACAAATTTGCCATGAGTATGGCCAGGCAATGTTTTTGACTTCGTTGTAATTTTATTCGCAATGTTAATAGATTAACTTTACTTTGAATTCTCACATGATTAGCGTTTTTCTTGATCTGTTCAAGGATTTTGGGTACTTTAATTTGTATTTGGAACAATGGACGTCGGTACTCTATCTGTTGCTTTACTGTTCTACATAATACTATTTCACTTTCTTATAGATGCCTCGGGAATATTTGAATGCTTTCTCAGATTGTCGATAATCTCCATGTGGACCGTTACTGGATTTTATATCATGTCCCTGTATGTGACATGGGGTATTTTTCTATCATTGTCTGGGGTGGGACTTCCACCTTTCTGGATGGATATTTGGGTTCCAATCTTCAGATGTGAAAATGTAATGACTTCATGGACTGTTTTACTTCATATAATATATTCAAAATAACATTTTTTCTCTTCTGAAAAAAAAATGATTAATGTTTATCATTCTGCCTTCAAAACTAGCGATGCTGGTCTATGTTGCTGGTTTATTGATATGGTCTGATGGTCTTTTTATATTTTGGACATATCAGACTCCTCACATGATTAGCGTTTTTCTCTGTTCAAGGATTTTGGGTACTTTAATTTGTATTTGGAACAATGGACGTCGGTACGTACTCTATCTGTTGCTTTACTATTCTACATACTGCTATTTCACTTTCTTATAGATGCCTTGGGCATATTTGGATGCTTTCTCAGATTGTCGATAATCTCCATGTGGACCGTTACTGGGTTTTATATCAAGTCGTTGTATGTGACATGGGGTATTTTTCTATCAGTGTCTGGGGTGGGACTTCCACTTTTCTGGATGGATATTTGGGTTCCAATCTTCAGATGTGAAAATGTAATGACTTCATGGACTGTTTTACTTCATATAATATATTCAAAACAACGTTTTTTCTCTTGTGAAAAAAAAATGATTAATGTTTATCACTCTGCCTTCAAAACTAGTGATGTTGGTCTATGTTGTTGGTTTATTGATATGGTCTCATGGTCTTTTTATATTTGGGACATATCACACTCCTCACATGATTAGCGTTTTTCTCTGTTCAAGGATTTTGGGTACTTTAATTTGTATTTGGAACAATGGACGTCGGTACCCTATCTGTTGTTTTACTATTCTACATACCGTTATTTCACTTTCTTATAGATGCCTTGGGCATATTTGGATGCTTTCTCAGATTGTCGATAATCTCCATGTGGACCGTTACTGGGTTTTATATCGTTCAGAGGTACATAGTATTTTTCACCGTCCCGGTGTGACTCCACTTTCTCTATGTATATTTTAGTCTCAATCTTCAGATGTAGAAAATGAATGATTTCATGGATCAAGCTTACTTCATATAATATATTCAAAACAACGTGCTTTGTGAAAAAAATGATTAATGTTTATCACTGGCTTTCAAACTAGCGATGTCGTCTATGTTGGTTTATGACAGATATGGTCTCATGGTCTTTTTATATTTAATATATTCACCCTCACATGATTTAACTTACGTTTTTCTCTCATATGTGGTTTGGGTACTTTAATTTGTATTTGGAACAATGGATGTCGATACTCTATCTCGTTGCTTTACTATTCTACATAATCGCTATTTTCACTTATGGATCAAGTTTACTTCATCAAGTTGTAGGTTTGGCAACGCTGGGCCTCGAAAATCGCTGCTACAACATTGGGGGAAAACCACCCGGTCCGGACCTTAATATAGCTCCTTTTCCATTTATGATAGTGGCTCCGACTGGTTTAACTAGGTCCAGTTACCTTTTCCCTATCGCTATTGGTTTACGATGTATCATTAACTACCAATAGACAGAGATATCAGATTAATTCTTCTTGCTGATCATGCAAGAGAATGACCCTTAAGCTGATTTGGGTTCAGCCAAACCACAACTAATATTTTTCCTCTTCGAGAAGAGGACTTAAAAGAATGTAGAAATTAATCTAAATGCAAACTTATTCTATAATGCGAGCAAAAGAAACTAATCTAAATCTTATCTCAATCAGGTAGATGAAAATCTAACCCAACTAAGAGAAAAATAATTGAGTAATGAGAATTAAAATATGTATGGTTTTAAATTAATGCTAAGCTAACGAAAAAATTCAATTTAGCTCACATTTGTGAGTACCAAAACATATATTATTGAGACCATTTGACTGAAATAATAAATCAACAACACTCCGGAAGAAATTCACAAAAATGATATTGATTATCAAATCAATCAAGGCAATATAATTAAACAATAACATGTGGAAGAAATTCACAACACATTACTATTTAATAAATCAGTTTTATAAGACAGATTTATGAGTAATGGTTACTTAGAAATCAAAGTTTAATTCATAAGAGCAGAGATACTTAACAATTTGAGACAAATTACCCATATCAACAGTAAATGCCAAAACATGAATAAAATGAACAACAATTTTATTAAATAAAAATGAAAAACCGATATTTTGCTAATAAATGCCAAAAATACCAATTAATTGAATCTCGCTTCTGATCCTGGTTCTAACAAGATTTCTTTGCATTACTTGAATTTATGTTTACACGATTTTAAATGGCAAAACCTACCCCATCATGCATAATTCAAGATATAAAGAATAAAACCTATTAATGTTCGATTCAGTTTTCCTCCCATCTTACAACTCTAAATTTCTATAAATAAATGTTTAGGTGTCTCGAATTGCAGAGAGTACCTCGCTATTTTGTTATTTGGTAAATTTTATAATCCTTCCAAAAGTATTTTTAGAAGAGAGTTTGTTGAAGAAAAATATGCCCAATCCAACTTTAATTGCTCAAAAATTCCAATCTTTAATTGTTGGAGCCTTCTCATTGATTGAGATCTTTTTCTCCATATCCCTTCTACTGTTTTTTCTGCAAAAGGAAATCAAAATGAATTAAGATGCAACAATAAAATCAAAATATTATTTCTAACATTAAAATAAATCTAATCAAATTCTATTTAAATAAATAAAAAATAAAATTTAAGCTTCTTATTGATGCTCATAATGATTTTAATTAACCAAGGATATTATTGATGGATGAATCTGTAATTAGAAGAGGCTTGAGCAAATGAAAATGAAGAAAACAAAATCAGAAAATTGATTTTATTTTTAGAAATTCTGAGCTTGATCTTCTGCCTGATTTTTTGACTTAATAAATGACCAAATCTGTTAGTAAAACCTCCTCATAAATATTCCCCTCGATTTTCTCTTTCCAATGAGCCATCCTGGGCCTCATTTAGCCAAGTAAATCTCAATCTATGAGCCTCCAAAGTTGATGAGTCAAATCTGATATAAATCTGGAAATTCAGTTGCTGGGCTAAAAAATCAGAATTTTAATTAAAATCTAATCCTAAATTAGCCTATAATTAACTAATAATTAATCTAATTTAATTTCTAATTATAAATTAAACTAATTAAATATTAATCTAACTAATTAATATAATTAACTATTTATAAACAAATTAATCTAAATAATAATAAATTTGATTAAATTAATTATATTTTAAATATTAATTAATTTAATCAATTTAAAATTAATTATTTTAAATATTTAAAAATTAAATTAATTATTAAACTAAAACTAAATTAACATTATATTAATTTAAAACTAACCTAATACTAACACTAATATATACTAATACTAACTTTAAACTAACACAAAACTAAAACTAACCTACCACTTAAACTAGCCTACCTTACCACTAACGTATACTATTTACCACTAACTTTAATGTTAGACTAACCTAAAAACTAACACTAATATAAAATTAATATTATATTAACATTTAACTAATATAAAATTAAAATGAAAAACTAAGTTAATACTAACAAAAAAAAAAACAAACTACTATTACCCTTATGAAAAACTAAGTTAATACTAACCTGCGTAAGACTTACCACTAACGTAATAGCTCATCACATCGAGAAAAAATAAAAATGAACTCATCGCATCGGACTTTAACTCATCGTGTTGCATGGAATGAATGCGATTCATCGCATCGGATAAAATCATTGCATCGGGGTTTTTAAAATATGTTCAATAAAAATTTCCGACCCGATCCCCCGATGCGATGAAAATTATTTTATTTTTTATTTTTATTATATTTTATATATTATTTTTTATATATTAAATTTTAATTAAATTAAATTAACTATATATTAATTTAACTTAATTTAATTAATATTTAATATTATTTTTCTTATTCTGGTTTTATTCTAATGAAATTTAGTTAAGTTGTGAAATTATTGAAACTACAGCCACTTGAATGTTATGGGTTTTCGAGATTAATAATTGATTTGGAAATTGGAGTAAATTTCTTAAATCCCGATAATTAATGATTTGGCCGCATAACTAAAAATGGAAAAATGTTAGTAAAAACTCGCTATGGGTTAATATTTGAAATGAATGCATTATTGAACTAATTTATTTACAAAATGAAATATTGTACATTTTAAGCATTTTTGACCCAGGCTACATAAATAATCAGATTTTCAAAGGAATGCCATTTTCAAACCAGTTGACCAAATGAGGCGAAACAAGCGTCAATGGGAAGTTTATAAAAAATCGATTCTAACAAAGCAATCAAAACAAGAATCCAAAGAAAACGAAAAACTAACAAAAGCGTAGCGCAATCAACTAAATAAAAAATCCAAAAAGGTGTTTAGCCAAAAAAATTTATAGAAAGGGTCCCCATTATTTGAAGTGAACAAGTCAAAAATGGGGGGGTTGTATTTTTACCACAACAATGGCGACACACGGGAGAAGAACCAGTTATCTCTGTTTGATATGAATAAGATTTTCCTAAAATTAAAGTAAAAATAATTAAAGAAGATAAAATTATGCTTTGAAATGTTTGACTAAGTTCATTAGTCTGAATAAAAGCAAGAATCATCTAATTGTAATTTTTCTTAAAATTTCTCATACATTAAAATATTTCAAAACTCTACATCAGTCCTTAATTAGTTGTAGAGATAAAGCAGGGGTCACTTTACAGCTTAGCTTTTAAAATATACTCCTTTGTCATAGGTAGAGCCACTGCTGCCAGCAAACATCTATAGTTTCGACAGGGTTACCTTTTAATCATAAATGATTCAGAATCCCATCTGTTTAAGAATTATTGATCTAGAAATAAATCCATTTATATATGTTTATTTTCTTTGAATTTTTTATTTTTATTTCTCTTAAAAGCCATTGTCCTGGTTTGGTGGCCAGATAGTTGACAATGCCATTCACTGGTTATAATCGGACTAAACAAGCTGGCTCGTGATGAGACCCCTTGTTTTATAATTGTTTGCAATCATAAGCCATTACCCTGGTTTGTTTAGCAGTGTTGGTAATGTCAGCCTATTTTTCCCCTATGATCATGGTAAGCAGGCTCATGATGAGACCTCTTATCTTTTAAGTTTAAATATATTTCTAGATTATATTCTAGAAAAATAAGACTCTTTGGGACAGGGAGAATCATTGACTCCTTAAGAGTTAAGAATGACAATTTTAGAGTTAAAGGTGCTTTGCTGTAAAGTGTCTTTACTTGGTTATAAATAACTTTTCTTGACTGATAATAAAACTTTGAAAGATCTTAATAAAATTTTGAAATCTCAAAATGATTTCAATTTGATGAAAAAAGAAATTTTCAGATTTTATGATACTTTGCCGACTTCTCTTGATTGGTAATTTCTTCCTTAAATATGTTTACCTTTATAATAAGAAAATCAAACTCTACTAAGAGATTTAAGAAAAAGCTAATAGATGACTATTAACAATTTTTCTCCATGTATGTTGACCATTGTTAGGTAATAAGTAGGCCTTTCATATAAATCACGGCAAAGTCACCAAAATCAAAACTGAAAACTAAAATAAAAGAAGTCTTAAGCTAAGGTGAGAAAAGAAATCAGCAAACAAAATAAAAATGAAGCAAAAAGTGGAAAAGAAAAAATCCAAGCTTTGAAATACAAACTCTAACAAAAAAAATGCTTATACCAATGTCTCACCACTTGAAGTAAAAGAAAATAATCATGTAATCATTCCTTCTTACGTCGAGATCCAGAAAACTTATACCTTATAGGATTGTAAATGTTTTAGGCTTTAGATAGCAGAGATGATAAAATTCAGCGACAATGAAAAATTTATGTTTGATGTCAATCTTGTCATTTTCAAAACATTATCTTAATCATTTTCTAATAAAAGAAATGCTTTAAAGAAAATAGATTAAAGGTTCAGAAACTTCCTAGTGTAGCTGTTTCAATGAGGACTATCGTTGCTTCTTGCAAATAAAACCAGGAAAAGAGCATAGGGCTTCCAAAATATGATTTGGCAGATGTTTGAAAGCTTTTATGAGGAGCTGCAAAACAGATTCAAATATCAACATAATTTTGAAAAAACAAAACTGAAACTAAAGTAATGAAATGGAAATTAATGAAAGTGGGTACATGAATCTTACCATTGGATGATTGCATTTGATCTTACCTGAAGGTATCAATTTCTCCAATACTAGCTGACTTCTTCTTGTAGTTTGACATTAAAAATATGAAGAAGACAAACTAACCAAAATTCTATAACCCAAAATCATTATTTATTTTATTTAATTTAAAGCAAGCAGTAAAATGTAAAAATAGAATGCTTAGTGCTCAAGGGAGTTGAAATTAAAACAAATACATCAAAAATGAGAATGAGAATTTGCAATAATGATTGTTTCTCAAAATATTATAAGTTTCATATAAATTCCATGATTTTATAAATTGTCCAGAATCGAGACCAAATCCAGGATAATAAAATTTAAATATGAAGATAGAGAGGTCTCGAATTCCATTTTTAATTATGGAATTATATATTTAAAACTTAAATGTATGAGAAATCAAAATGGTTTAAATATGCTGCAAATTGGTCATTAACTGCTTTCTTACCATAGTGGTTACCCAAGCTCGCCTTTTAAAACAACACATCGCCGTATCAGATAATTCGCCTCATATGTTTCTTCACCATGCTTTGAGTTTAATCAGCAAGACTTCACCTTTGTTGCTATGCCATATATTGATTAAATCTTAATGGCTTTGAGGCATGCATTGGAAGTTATCGCATCGGATGTTGCAATGGAAAATTGCCGATATGAACATGTGCAATGAAATGAAGCGATCGCATCATTGAAGAAATATTATATCGGGGATTGGAAAATATTTACATTGTGCTTCCCGTATCGCAAAACGCACATCGTAGATTCAGAGAAGTGACGTGAGCATAAAAAATGTGATGAAATGATTGCACTATCGGCGATGCGATGGATGACGTAGCTAATCGGCAATCGGCAAACTTTGGGTACCCGATGTAACACAATATATTTTTTGCGATGCCGATATGCGATGAAGAGTGGACCCGATAATTTTTTATAATGGGATTTCAATAACATATCGGATATGAGACATCAACCCTTTTATATTTTTGCTCCTACCATTATTGCGATTGAGCGGACGCGATATTTTTTATGAATTTGATTTGAATTTCATATCGGGTCCGGAATCATGTGTTCATTGCAATATCGGTAAAGTCGATTATCGGAGGTCGGCGATTCATGATATTGGAAGTATACTTCAACTGCAAAGCTCCGATATGCGAAATGAGATATGGCATATGAGTAAGATAATACATCAGAGGTATTTTATGAATAATTTGTTATCAAAAGAAATGCTAAGAACTACTTCCGATGAAATCTTATGATGCGAATGGTCTTATGATATTCCTTGAAATTTCATTTGGGTTTTCTAAGTGAATAAAAGCAATGTTAAAGAATGTTCAAATTCTAATGAATAACAAATAAAATTTCCCTGAACCTGTTGCAAATTTGAAATGGGTTTACTTCTTACTTTATGTTTTGAAAAGAAATAAAAACCTGCAAATAAAACAGAACACAAATCAAAAATAAACTAAGGAAAAGATGAACTAATAATGGATGAGAATAAAGTTGTAAATGCGTACCTGAAAGGAATTTGTCTGTAAATTTTACCTCATAAATCTTCAAATTCTTCCTTTGATTATAATCATCTCATTATTTATTTTAAATCTAAGTGTGCAATCAACCTGAATGAAATCAATCATTCATGTTCATAAAACATAAAATTTACCAGAAATAAATATAAAAATAGACTCTCCTTTTGAATTGAAACAACAATTTATTATCTCTGCTTATTCTGAATAACTTGAGAAGAATCCGTATTGTTATAGCATCTGTTCAATAACGTCTTTAGTGAATGAATATGATGCGTATTGCAGCATCAAATAATAAACTAAAGATTAGAATGGGATAAAGCCACTAATTGTAGGAAAATATCAAAACAGATTTGAATGTGTGCACTCAGCAAAATTGACATCCTTAAGGTCAGCTTTAGCAAATTCCGAGGAAGATAATATGAACTTCATATGATTATCGTGAAAGGTTAGACTGACTACTAATGATTGATTCAGAATTAAGCTTATCATAGACAATCATACATTTCATGGGATAATGAGATCATGAAGCTTTTATATCCTCAAAACCTTTATCATATAAATTTCAAAAGAAAATCTTAGAAGGAAATCCCGAAATTAAGAAAAATGGCTTTGAGGCGATCGATGCCAAGTGCAACCTCAATTGAATTTAATCAAGACATTATTCAAAATAAGCAGAGTAGAGGTATTGATGCAAGAAATTTAAAAAGGAAAGCAAGAATTAAAACTTTCTGATAAGGAGAAAATGTTTCAGTGAACATGCATGAGAAGGCTGATTGCTTTGTTTTATTTTTTAATCTACAAAACCGTTAAAACAAATTAACTATACAAAACAAACAAACTAAATTAATTCTACTCCTATTCTAACCATATACATGAAAATGACTAGGTATAGTCATATTTCCAGTGTAGCCATTTTCTCATTTTAATTGTTGCATGTATGTACAGTTCAAATGTTAGTAATAAAAATACAAATCTAACTAAACTGAGGAAAATAAATCTGAAATCAGAATGTACAGTTATTGTTAGCAACTTAATTAAAATCTCTTTCTCTTGAAATTTCCTTTCTAATTGAATACCAATTGGATCATAGAAATCTCGATGGATTTCTATTAAAAATTGGAAAATGTTCAAAGGAAGAGATAACAGGCCAAATTGTGAAGATGAGCTTTTAAATTCAAAGGCCTGGAAAGAATTGTTAGTATTATGTACAAATGTTAAATTATTAACAATCTCCTTTGAGAGAAAAATTTCCAAATATTTTTCAAATGAATTAATGAAAAATGGATGGAAATCTTTCAAATGAAATGGAAAATTATTAATTGAATTGAATTGCTGGCCAGATTGTAAAAATACATTCTCTTGTTGATATTGCCTTTGAAAAGATAGAAGCTTTTGATAAAACATTAGCATTGGTTGAAATTGAAATTGAAATAGCTTTTGATGCTCATGATTAAAATATGAAACTTCAATTTCCCAATATGGCAATGAATCAATTGAGTGTTCACTATTAAAGCACTCAATATGCCAGCGTAGAGTGTCAAAAATTTGAAAAATAAAATCAGAAAACAATTCTAAATTTGAAAGAAAAAATAAAATGAAATCCCTATTGGTACAACTAATGCTACAACACAATTGGGATTGTTTTGAAACAATTTCTTTTTCACAAGGATTGGCGAGAATAATGGAATTTGAATTATTGCCAATTCCAACTTGTGAATAAAAAAAAGAATTATGATTATGAGCAGGAATGGGAGTTCGATCATGATATGAATCATAAATTGGAATGTTTTCCCGAATGGTGAAATCATGAAGATAATTTGTTGCTTTAAAATGAGGATTGGTTGGAATAATTTCTAAATTAAAATGTTCCTCATTCGTATATGTTACTTGAATTTTATCATGAGGATTCTCCTGAGAAGAACAAAAATTAACATCCTTGATATCAGAGTAATTATCGTAAATGACTTCACAATATTCTTTAGAATTCCCTTTGATCTCGTCCAATATATCAAAACAAGGAGGAATAAAAATTTCATGTTTATTAATGACAAAAGAATGATCAATAATTGTTTCTCTATCTTGATAAAAATTTATTGGTAATTCATTTAGATCATCCTCTTTATTTTCTGAAATATCATTAATACTAAGAGGGGAGAAATTACCAACATTAAAAATATCAGGATAAAGGGAAAAATGAGAATCAGAAATAATGAATTCAAAATTTTCTCTGCTAGAGAAATCTTGTGCGTTTTGTTCACTATAAATTTCAAATTCTAGATCATTCCTTTGTATACTCATGCTTTCTTGAAGAAGGCTGCTTTGCTGCTCTGTTTTCAGCATTTGTTCATCATGAAGAAATTCAGAAATTTGTACAGCAGTTTGCATTTTATTATTCACCTTGATTGATGCTTGCATGTGTTGATTTGCGATCTGATTTTCTGAATTTAATGCAGAATAATTTTCATATTTCAAAGCAGCTCTTTCTCCAAAATTTATGCTATTGTCTTCTTGCATTTGAATAGAAATATTTTCCAAGCTTTGTGAGACCACTTTATTATAATTTATTTGAACATTCATATTGGAATTCTCATTTATGTTGGAAGGGGATGGAACAAAGCTTGAACTAATTTCATATGGATTGGGAATGGGAGGAAGAGAGAAAATATGTTCAAACCAATCTAATGATTCTTCTTCCGTAGGTTTATCTTCATCTTTAAATCTTAAACAATTCAAATGAAATCGAATATTAAAATCTCTAACAGACTCATTTTCAAATCTTCGTAGATATTCAATTTCATCACATACCTGTTCATAATCGTATTTGTCAAATTTACAAATGAAAATTGTAACAAATTGATTCCAACTATGAATTGAGGCAACTGGAAGAGTTCTACACCAGTTTCTAGCTTTTGCCGCAAATGTGAGAGTAAAAATTCTGCATAAAATGCCTTCATCAATTCCTTGAAAATCATAATTTGAAACATTTTGAATAAATTGAAAGACATGATTAAAAGCAGAAGAATTTTTCTTACCATAAAACTTTACCTGAGACAAGAGTCTTACCACTTCGGGTGGAGTATTGGAAGATGCACGTCCATGTATACAACTCCAAATTGGAAGTTTTAAATGAGCCATTGTAATAAAAATGAAATATTAGAATTCAAAGACTCCAAAGTAAAACAAATCTCAGGCCCTCCTTCTAGCGCCAAAAATGTTGAAGCCTCGAAAATCGCTGCTACAACATTGGGGGATAACCACCCGGTCCGGACCTTAATGCAGCTCCTTTTCCGTTTATGATAGTGGCTCCGACTGGTTTAACTAGGTCCAGTTACATTTTCCCTATCGCTATTGGTTTACGATATATCATTAACTACCAATAGACAGGGATATCAGATCAATTCTTCTTGCTGATCAGGCAAGAGAATGACCCTTAAGCTGATTTGGGTTCAGCCAAACCACAACTAAGATTTTGCCTCGTTGAGAAGAGGACTTAAAAGAATGTAGAAATTAATCTAAATGCAAACTTATTCTATAATGCAAGCAAAAGAAACTAATCTAAATCCTATCTCAATTAGGTAGATGAAAATCTAACCCAACTAAGAGCAAGATGATTAAATAATGAGAATTAAAATATGTCTGGTTTTAAATTAATGCTAAGCTAACGAAGAAATTCAATTAGCTCACATTTGTGAGTACCAAAACACATTCTATTGAGACCATTTGACTGAAATAATAAATCAACAACACTCCGGAAGAAATTCACAAAAATGATATTGATTGTCATATCAATCAAACTATTAATTAAACAATAACATGTGGAAGAAATTCACAACACATTACTATTTAATAAATTAGTGTTATAAGACAGATTTCTGAGTAATGGTTACTTAGAAATCAGAATTTAATTCATAAGAGCAGAGATACATAACAATTTGAGACAAATTACCCATATCAACAGAAATGCCAAAACATGAATAAAATGAAACAACAATTTTATTAAAATAAAAATGAAACTGATATTTGCTACAGAAATGCCAAAAATACCAATTAATTGAATCTTCTTCTCTGATCCTGGTCTCTAACAGTACTTTACATTACTTGAATTTCTGCTTTCAAGACTAGAGCTGCAGAAATGCAAACTCTGCCCATCATGCATAATTCAAGATATAAAGAATAAACCCTCATTAATGTTCAGATCTGAAGTTTTCTCTCCTCCCCATCTACAACTCTAAATTTCTATAACAGAAATGCTTTTAGAAGTCTGGAATTGCAGAGGAGAGCAGCCCCGTTTACATTTTGTTATTTGCAATTTATAATCCTCCCAAAAGTATTTTTAGAAGAGAGTTTGTTGAAGAAAAATCTGCCCAATCCAACTTTAATTGCTCAAAAATTCCAATCTTTAATTGTTGGAGTCTTCTCATTGATTGAAATCTTTTTCCTCAATATCTCTTCTATTGTTTACTCATAACGATCTTAATTAACCAAGGATAATATTGATGCATGAATCTGCAATTAGAAGAGGCTGGGCAAATGAAAAATGAAGAAAACAAAACTCAGAAAATTGATTTTATTTTTAGAAATTCGGAGCTTGATCTTCTGCCTGATTTTTGACCCAATAAATGATCAAATCTGTTATTGAAACCTCCTCAGAAATGTTCTCCTTGATTTTCTCTTTCCAATGAGCCGTCCTGGGCCTCATTTGGCTAAGTAAATCTCAATTTATTAGCCTCCAAAGTTGATAAGTCAAATCTGAAATAAATCTGGAAACTCTGTTGCTGGGCTAAAAAAAATCAGAATTTAAATTAAAAAATTTAATCCTAAATTAGCCTACAATTAACTAATAATTAATTCTAATTTAATTGCTAATTATAAATTAAACTAATTAAATATTAATCTAACTAATTAATATAATTATAAACAAATTAATCTAAATAATAATAAATTTGATTAAATTAATTATATTTTAAATATTAATTAATTTAATCAATTTAAAATTAATTATTTTAAATATTTAAAAATTAAATTAATTATTAAACTAAAACTAAATTAACATTATATTAATTTAAAACTAACCTAATACTAACACTAATATATACTAATACTAACTTTAAACTAACACAAAACTAAAACTAACCTACCACTTAAACTAACCTACCTTACCACTAACGTATACTATTTACCACTAACTTTAATGTTAGACTAACCTAAAAACTAATACTAATATAAAATTAATATTATATTAACATTTAACTAATATAAAATTAAAATGAAAAACTAAGTTAATACTAACAACAACAAAAAACAAACTACTATTACCCTTATGAAAAACTAAGTTAATACTAACCTACGTAAGACTTACCACTAACGTAATAGCTCATCGCATCGAGAAAAAATAAAAATGAACTCATCGCATCGGACTTTAACTCATCGCGTTGCATGGAATGAATGCGATTCATCGCATCGGATAAAATCATTGCATCGGGGTTTTTAAAATATGTTCAATAAAAATTTCCGACCCGATCCCCCGATGCGATGAAAATTATTTTATTTTTTATTTTTATTATATTTTATATATTATTTTTTATATATTAAATTTTAATTAAATTAAATTAACTATATATTAATTTAACTTAATTTAATTAATATTTAATATTATTTTTCTTATTCTGGTTTTATTCTAATGAAATTTAGTTAAGTTGTGAAATTATTGAAACTAGCCACTTGAAAAATAAATAAAAATAATAAAAATAAACTACAGCCACTTGAATGTTATGGGTTTTCGAGATTAATAATTGATTTGGAAATTGGAGTAAATTTCTTAAATCCCGATAATTAATGATTTGGCCGCATAACTAAAAATGGAAAAATGTTAGTAAAAACTCGCCATGGGTTAATATTTGAAATGAGTGCATTATTGAACTAATTTATTTACAAAATGCAATATTGTACATTTTAAGCATTTTTGACCCAGGCTACATAAATAATCAGATTTTCAAAGGAATGCCATTTTCAAACCAGTTGACCAAATGAGGCGAAACAAGCGTCAACGGGAAGCTTATAAAAAATCGATTCTAACAAAGCAATCAAAACAAGAATCCAAAGAAAACGAAAAACTAACAAAAGCGTAGCGCAATCAACTAAATAAAAATCCAAAAAGGTGTTTAGCCAAAACATTTTATAGAAAGGGTCCCCATTATTTGAAGTGAACAAGTCAAAAATGGGGGGGTTGTATTTTTACCACA